>BLSH010303973.1:28821-51792 GCA_018402905.1 Glandirana rugosa | reverse complement strand
TTTGGAGCACGAATCGTTTTATGAACTTTGGAGCACAAGTCACTCATTTGTCACTTTTACCACTCTATTATAAAGGACTATATTTGATTTTCCACTTGATATTTTTTGATTTTTATTCACCATCTTGCTACAATTCATTTATCTTATCACAATATCACAGTCATTCAGATTTTATTGAATTTTGCATTTACTACTTTTTATCTTGGTATTATTATATATATTATATGCTTGTTTTATCATCATGAGTATGTATACACCTGTCTAGTATCGCCCAGGCATAATCAGCAAGGTGCATTGTACACTTCGTTTTTACCTATTTAACTACTAACAGTGAAATAGTGTGGCAATACATCCTAGAACCACTAGGGGCAAGGTTTTTTTACTTACACACTGGTATAGGCTGCGCAGTACCATCCTCATTCTCAGATAACCATATATATTGTCAGATATTAGGCACAGCAGCAACCTAGTCCTTTCTCCAGTGTGCGACCATAGTAGCGCGGGGATACATCCTCACATTGTTACATCCAGACCAGGGGTTTTGTTGGAGGGCAGGGAGTGTATGGTGTATTACCTCCTCTAATGATAGGGGTTTATCTAGGATAAGTCGCTGAGAGTCAGTGAACATAGGAAAGTGTAGTGAGGAAAAGAAACCCATGAAGATGGCCTCATGGGGACCTCCTTTTATATGTGTGGCCATAAAAGGATGCAAATGCCTGATTAATAGTAAACACATCTGAAGTGATTGACCCGTCAGGGAGGCGTGTTCAGGGATCGAGCAGCTCTGAGAGTCCGTATGGGCGAGATAAGCAAGGAGCCTACCATTCTTTCCCCCGTGCTCATGTATACGGGCAGAGAGGTACAATTGTTTTTTTTTGTTAGGTCTATCAAATAGAGCTGTAGAGCCCGGTGGGCATCCGTCAGCATACCCCGGGATTCAACAGAGGCATTTAACATATGATGGCATCTGGCGGCATCTAACGCCCCCTGGAGCTCTTCCTGTGTAGCCCGCCCAGCCGTTCTGTAGTGTTTTATAGAAGAGATATAGGAACCCCAGACCACAGCTTTTAAAAGCATCCCAAACAGGTCCCCCAGTAGTGGAGTCTGAGTTAGTGGTCCAGTTAATCAGCCATGGCGGCAGGGACAGAGTCATTAACTTCCAGTGTGGAAACCCAGAGAGGACTGAGCCTCCAGATCCGAAATGAGGGTCTGTGACCCAGACTCAGAGAGATCCGGACAACTGAGTGATCCGAGACAGTCTGAGACAAGTGATCTATAGAGTGAACATTCGGGAGAAGGTCATTTGTGGCCAGCGCATAGTCCAACCGGGATTGGGCTAAGTAAGACCTAGACTGGCAGGAAAATATCTTAGTCATTGGGAATTTCCAGCGCCAAAGATGAGCATATCCATAGGCATCGCACCATGCACGAAACAGCTTGGACTTAAACATCAGAGGCCTCAATCTATCCAATGCAGGCTGCAGTACTGAATTAAAATCACCCACAATAATCATGAGACACTGTGGCAACAAGGCAAAATGTACATTAAGTTTAGTGAATACAGAAGCTGTGACCGGAGGGGGGAGGTAGACCGTGACTATTATAAGGAGGGCCCCATGTATCACCGCATGAAGGATAAGATATTGTCCCTTGGGATCAGAAATAATTTGCTTGCAATTAAAGGGTAGGCCTAGTTGTATGTGACATTAAAGCAGTGGTGGGATAGGTAGGATGAGAACTTGCGAAGAGTTCAGTCATGGAGACCAAAGGAGCGGAGTTTTTTTGAGGAGGGGGTGATCCAATGTATCAAAGGCAGCAGAGAGGTCCAGGAAAAGTAGTACAGAATAGGTGTTGGTTTTAGCTGTAAGGAGGTTGTTTGTGAGTTTAAGGAGAGCAGTTTCTGTGGAGTGTTGATAGCGAAATCCGGACTGAAGGAGATCAAGCAGCTGTTCATAGTCAGATGGTCACTCAGTCGGTTGTAGATCAGTCTTTCAAGGAGTTTGGAGAAGGGGAGTAAGGAGATGGGGCATAGGTTTTAGGTTAGTTTTTCAATATCCGCTGCCATATTGAAGAATGTTGTTCAGTTAACATGACCATTACATTGCCCCCTTTGTCAGATGGCTTTATCACTATATTTTTCAGATTTTTTAGATTTTTTAAGGCTCTCCTCTGGCTCAGAGTTAGATTGTATTGGGCTCCCTCCTTATCAGACAGGGTCTTAATGCCTTGTGTGGTTTATTGGACGAATGCTCAAATCTTGTAATTTAATGACAAGGGAGGAAAATATTGTGAATTGTGTTTTTTTTTTATTTCATAAAGGAAAGTCTACTGAACCTGGTAACTCATTGATCTCCAATAATTCCTTCAGATCAATCTGATCCAGCAGATCAACCTGTTCTGAGGTGTTATTCTCCTCAAGTAATTCAATAAGTTGTTGAAGAACTTTAAAGTCTTGTCTTTTTAAAATTAGTCAAAATTAGTTATCCAGTCTTGGCATATTTGTTTTTTGTTATAAATAACTTTAAGGAGAAGTTCTCTAGCGAAAAGATAAATGTCTTTTATCATTTCAAAGGAATCAAAATTCTTTTCAGGACAGAATCCTAATCCTAGTAATAGGATCTCGATTTCTGCTTGGGATAAGGATATTGGAAACAGATTGATAACTTTTAAAGGGGTTTGTCGGTCTGTGCTCGTGTCATATAGTGCTCTATGTTTGTTTATACAGTTCTAATGTGCTCTGGTGTTTGATTCGCTAAAAAAGAGACCGTTCTAGGAAGTTTGGGGGCATCCACACCTTCAGCAGGAATGTCAAGTGGGCCACATTGAGGAGCAATAATTGTTGTGTCTGAGAAAAATTAGAAGCAATATGTGAAGATAACTAAGTATCTGTTTTATTGGAACAGGAAGAAAAATTGTATGGCGTGTCACCTGTGTTCTGTGTTGTTTGTTTAAAACTACCACCTCCATGTGCATTATACCCATCACCGTATTTAGGTTTTTTCCAATTTTGTTGTGCAGATCCAAATCCACCACCACGTAAATGCTGTCGGGAAGAAACAGAAGTATGTGAAGAAGTGTCATAAACAATATCCTGATCATCAATATAGTTGCATTATTAGTTTTAGACTTGTTTTTAAACAAATTGCTCTGTGTGGGCCACCTAAATGCACGGTGGCTCTAAAAGGCCATTCTATCTTTGAACATTTTTTTCTCCTTTTCTTGTATAATATTTACATTACATTTTTCCAAATTACTTTTCAACTCATTGCCTTTACAGGAAAACATGTTATGGGAAGTGATCTCTTTATTGTCAGAGTACAATTGATTGATATCACTATCAATTTGCAACAGCTCATTCCTATATTCTTCTTCTATTACTTGCATCAAAACTTGGGAACATTTTGAAAGATTACTCTTCCATCTGACTCTGACTTAAACTCATGAGTCAAGGTTTTAAAATTGGGAAAAATTGTACTTGTATCACCCTCCTAGGCAGGTTGCTAGGGTTATATATAGTTAGAATAGTGTGGCCAACTGCTTAACAAGAGACTGGATGTAAAATATAGCAGCTTTACTGCCTAACAGGAAGGCTACATTGGTTGAGCTAGAGAGTCCTGTGTGTTTCACAAGTGTTATTGTAAGTGTTGACTCATCTGACTCCAGGTGTTTTTTTCACCCATCCTCAGAACAGGTTGTGGAAACGACTTCGGAAGCCGTATCCAGAGGCAGCAACCCAAGCCCCGCAAAAGGGCCCACCACCAACCTAGTTCGGCTAGACTCATCAAGAGTGCACACGCTCCCACCACTACACACGCAGAGACTCCCAATCGAGGTAGTCAGTCCAGTGCGGTCTCTCACCTACAAGATCATCTGTATCCAGGCAGTTTTGGAAATTGCTAGATGGATAGGAGAGACTCGTGCAGATCAGTAGCATGAATATGAATGCAGCATTAGCCAATTACAGGCATAGGGACCCCTATGCATGCTGGGAAGGGGTATTTATATTCAGTGAGACACACAGGAAGGGGTCTTTACCCAGAGAAGAGAGTCTAGCTGAGCAGTGGGCGCTTTTCCTTCCTTAGCACCTGCTGCCATGTGGTCTTAGGCTGGAAGCCTGGAAGTTGGAGTGCTGACCCAAGTGTTCTGAAGAGCTCACTGAGGGGAGCCATGCTGAAGAGGATCTGTTTGAGACTCCTGTGAGTACAGACTTGGGGCCTGATTCTTTAGGCTAATCTTCTGTGCTAGGAGAGTCGGCAACTGGGTACAGCAGAAAGGAAATACTAGCTAGAATTCTGTCCTTTTCATAGAGGACTTGCTCAAGAGTGCATGTTGCATCAAGTAGGATTTCCACAGTCAAGTTAAAGAAGTTGTCCTCTGTGTAATTAGTTGAATCTGGAGTAGCCCAACACATTCCCTTCCTATCCAAGTTCTCAATAAAACATAAGAATACAACCAAAACCCCTAGATTGATTATCCAAAAAATTAGCCTGAGTGTGTGCCTGGCAGTGGAATATACTGTGTGTCTGGCTGAAGAGCTGAAGCAAGAGAGGATTCTAGGGGCTCCAACAGGTATGGCTTTACATGTGGGGGCTCATCAAGGATCTGAAACTAGACCTCTCGTAGCGGTTGCTATTGGCAACAACTGGAGAAAGTGTTGAAGAAATTGACATGTTGATGTGAGGATTGTGGGACTGCAATCAGTATGAAACAGTGCTATGCTATAGAGGGGAATGTCTGCTCTACAGTTGCCAGTGCAAGGGCCTTTCCAAGTGATGGCATGGAGAGAGTCAAAGGCTGCCTGCAAAGAGGCAGGGGTGCCGCCGGAGCACATGTTACTATCTGCATTTCAGCACGGCTTGCAAATGGCAGAAAAGGTATTATAACACGGGTTATTAATACTGAAGTAACTGATGGTGGGGAAAGAGTTAACTCAGGGCATGGGAATCGGAGCAGCAGGAACTTCACCAGTGTTTGCACCTCAGAGGAAGATGTTTACTGCCTAATCACAGCCAATCACAGAACATTTTCAAGTGGCGAGGGTGAAGGAGTTAATTTGGGACTGTGTTCCCTGCGGGTACGGAAGCTACCCCCCACATTACAGCAGAGCCTGATAATGGTGGAGCGAGTATGTCAGCAGCGTTTGTTAATACTGGAGTAGCAGTTGACAGTAAGAATTAACCCAGCTCGTGAAACCTGTTGGAAGGCTGAAAACACTGATGCCTGGGTGTGTGCCATTGTAACACATCAGGTTGAGTGGGATAGAGGGCGTTAAGCCAGAGCGTGGGAAGAATGGTGCTCAGAGTGTCTGCCCAACAGGGAGAAAGCCTGTTTATGAGCCAGCTTATTGGGAGGAGCGGGCGGAGTACATGCCCAGGATCAGCCAATCCGGAGAGAGGGACAGAGTAACAGTGCCATATCTAGGTGTAGCTGGAGAAGAACCACAAGTAGAGAGTAGCAAGATGGCGGATGCTAGTGCAAACACCGGAGCTGCTGGTGGTGGTGATTTCTCAGTAAGGCCGACTGAACTGCCGGGCAGGATACTGATGGACACCGGAGTGCAGCTGCAACCCAGAGGAAGTCTGGCGCTATGCAGGGATGATAAGGGAGAAGAACTGGGAGTGGCATGATGCCAGCGGGTTACTGTTAAGCCTTGGGCATGGGGTTGGTGTGATCACTGTGGG
Source organism: Glandirana rugosa (assembly GCA_018402905.1). Taxonomy (NCBI): domain Eukaryota; kingdom Metazoa; phylum Chordata; class Amphibia; order Anura; family Ranidae; genus Glandirana; species Glandirana rugosa. The sequence continues at coordinate 46,111 of BLSH010303973.1, read as the reverse complement.
GAGATGCTGTTGAAAAGTGTGCCCAGTGACATTCAGTCAGTGATTCTAAGGCAGAAGGTTTTTTTTATCCTATGCATTAAGATAAAAAACCTTCTGTGTGCAGCAGCCCCCTTCATCCCCCCTAATACTAACCTGAGCCCACTCTCAATCAGGTGATGTGCATGAGTGTCTCGGCTATCCAGGACTCTCCCTCCTGATTGGATGAGACACAGCAACGGCGCCATTGGCTCCTGCTGTTGTCAAAGTCAGTTAGCCAATCAGGGGAGAGAGAAGGGGTGGGGTCAAACTGTGGCTCTGTGTCTGAATGGACACACAGAGCTGCAGCTCGGCTCGGGTGCCCCCATAACAAGCTGCTTGCTCTGGGGGCACTCAACAGGAGGAAGGGGCCAAGAGAGCTTGTGAGGGACCCAAGAAGCAGGATCTGGGCTGCTCTGTGTCAAACCACTGCACATAGTATTATTTATTTATTTTTAAGAAAAACATATTTTTTAAGCTTCCTGCTTAAGTAGACAACCAGGTGCTTCTCACCGTCTCTGATCTGGGACAGTACAGCACCTAGTCCCACCTCAGGGTATCTGTCTGTACAACAAACTCCTTTATGAAGTCCGGGGTCACGAGCACCGCTTGTACACAAAGGGGCAGCTTCAACTTCTGGAATGCCTTCTCAGCTTCAGGATTCCATTTAACTATGACCGACCCTCTACCCTTTGTCAGATTGGTCAGAGGGGCAACAATGGTGGCAAAGTCGGGTATGAAACACCTGTAATACCTCCTAATCCCCAGGAAGGCACAAACCTGTTTTTTATTTACCACGTTTGAATTGCCTTGATCTTATTGGTCTGGGGCTTGATCAGTCCCCGAGCAATAGCATACCCAAGGTATTTGGCTTACCCCAGGCCTATGGCACACTTTTTGGGTTGGCTGTTAGACCTGCTTCCCTAAGGGAATCTACTACTGCTTGTACTCGGGGCAGATGCGATTCCCAATCTGGGCTGTGGATAACCCCCTCATCCAAATAGGCGACTGCCATATGGCCTCAACGTTTTGTCCATTATTCTCTGAAATGATGCAGGGGCCCCATGCAGACCGCTTGTACTGGAAGGACCCCTTAGGGAGTAGAAAAGGCTGTTTTTCCTTTTCTAGGGTTGTTATGTACTGGGCACCTCCCAACCTGTCCACAAGTTCGTCAACCCGTGGCATAGAGTATGCGTCAAACTTAGACACTTTATTCAGCTTTGTAAAGTCATTACAGAACCTGATAGTGCCATCGGGCTTTGGGACCAGCACTATGGTGCTCGACCATGTTGTGAATTTTTATTTAATTCACAACAGCCTCCCGTTTAGCCTCAGGTATCCTGTAGGGTTTTACATTCACGTGGACTCCTGGTTCCGTAATTATATCATGTTGTATTAAGGTGGTCAGCCTGGGTAGGGGAGAGAAAAAGTCTCTATTTTTACTTACAAAATCCTTAATGTCATTTTGTTGCATCACTGACAAGGATTCAGTTATGGGGACGTCAAGGGTCATTGGTACCCGGTCCTTTTGAGGAGGGGAAACGGTCAGTAAACTCTCTCTGTCCTTCCATGGTTTTAAGAGATTAACATGGTAAATTTGCTCCGGTTTTCTTTTCCTTGGCTGGTAAACTTTGTAGTTTACCTCCCCTACTCTTTCCCTAACCTCAAAGGGACCCTGCCACTTGGCCAGGAATTTACTTTCCATAGTGGGGACCAGTACCAGGAGTCCCTGGGGTTGAAAGTTTGGGTCTTGGCACTCCGATTATAAACCTTCCTCTGGGCTTCCTGGGCTCACTCCATATGTTCCCGTACAAGGGGTAGGACAGCTGCGATTCGATCCTGTATCAAGGAAATATGCTCTATGACGCTTCTATACGCGGTGGCCTCGTCTTCCCATGTTTCTTTTGCGACATCTAGCAGCCCCCTGGGATGTCTACCATTCAAAAGTTCAAATGGGGAATAACCAGTAGACGCCTGCGGAACCTCTCGTATGGCAAACATGAGATATGGTAGCACAAAATCCCAATTTTTCCCATCTTTGTCAACCACCTTTTTCAACATACTTTTGAGTGTTTTATTAAATCTCTTCACAAGTCCATCCATTTGGGGATGGTAGACAGAGGTACGGAGATGGGAGATTTTGTACAACTTGTAAAATTCCTTAGTAACCCTGGACATGAATGGGGTGCCCTGGTCCGTTAAGATCTCCCCATGCGACTAAACACCTGGACCAATTCCTTGGCTATAGACTTAGCGGAGGTATTCCGCAAAGGTATGACTTCAGGATAGCGTGTCGCATAGTCCAGTATTACCAGAATGTGTTGGTGGCCCCGGGCAGACTTTACTACTGACCCCACCAGATCCATGCCAATTCTCTCAAAAGGCACTTCAATTATGGATAGGGGAACAAGCAGACTGCGAAAATGGGGTGACGGTGCAGACATTTGACACTCGGGGCATGACTCACAGTACTCTCTGACATCTGCATACAGCCTAGGTGAGAAGAATCTCTGGATTATTCTCTCCCTGGTCTTCTCCATACCCAGATGTCCCCCCATTATATGATAGGGGAACAAGTGGACTGCGAAAATGGGGTGACGGTGCAGACATTTGACACTTGGGGCATGACTCACAGTACTCTTTGACATTTAGCCCAGGCCAGAAGAATCTCTGGGTTATTCTCTCCCTGGTCTTCTCCATACCCAGATGTCCACCCATTATATGACCATGGGCCAAGTCTAGCAGCATCCTGCGGAAGGGTTTGGGAACCACCAGCTGTTCTACCTCGTCCTTGTTTTACCACCTGATACAGCAAATTAGATAGAGCCATGTAGGTGAAAGACACCCCCCCCCCATTAGGATCCACAGGTTCCCCATCCATCATCTTAATGTTCTCTCTGGCTCTAATGAGGTTGACATCTCGTAATTGCTCTGTAGAAAAATCCTCCTTCCTGACCTCTAAGTCAGGGGTCACATTCTGTCCACTCTCACTTTTAGAGTCAGAGATGTTCTCTGGTTCATTAACCTCAAGCTGAGAGCTGTCTTCCAGCTTCTCCTGATTCCCAGCCATTACTGGGAAAAGAAGAGGGTCGTCTCTTTCCTCAGCCATACCACCAGTCTGCTCTTCCATTTGGCCAAAAGGGTCTGGTGAGAGTTCCCGTGCTTCCCCAGCAGAGGGAGCTCTATCTACCAGATGTCACCTGGTTTCTCATAGCTTCTAGAAATGGGGAAAGTCTCTCCCTACTAGGGCATCATGAATCAGTGAGGGTACTACCCCCACTGAATGCAAACAACCCCGACAGTGCTGGGGTGCGGTTTTTCAGGATTTACCCAACTACTTTACTACCAGAATCAAGCAGTACAGTGACTGGCTTCCCATCAACAGAAATCACACACATTTGTCTTTCCATGCGACCTGAACATGATGCTGTACATGCGACCTGTGCAAAAAGAGAAAGGCATCTATTCACATCAGTATAATCGCATTACATGGGTTTATCATTCAGGGGACAATTGGCAGCAATATAGCCCAATGCATGGCATCGGTAGCACTGTATGTGATCTATACTCAGTCCTCTTATGGGCCTCAAAGACCTTCCTGGCTTTTTGGCCAGTCTCCAGGTCTAGGGTCCCGAATCTCGTTAGTCAACACAGCAGTCTTATCGGTTTTCCCCATGCCCATGAGTACTGGGACAGTCTTACCGGATCCGCTGGAGAGCCTTTCACCCCTTGACACACCGAAGCGGGGTGCAGCCAGGTTCAGCAAGTCCTCTGCAGCTGAGTATCTTTCCACAAGGTACACCAGTTGGCTTGCATTTTTTGGGGTCTCCATGGCTTACCCATTTCCTCAAAGCGGTAGGGAACGCACAGAGATACCAGTCCATGAGCACAAACTCCACAATCTGGGGGCCTGGCAGAGTTTCCAGCTGCAACCACTTCCTCGTAAGATGGACCAGGTCAAACATTTGGGAGCGGGGTGGCTTGTCCATGCAGTAGGTCCACTGAACCCATTGGGCCCGGACGGCCATAGTGACACCCAGGTGTGCGAGTACCTCCGCTTTTAAAGTGTCATAATCCTGGGCCTTGTCTGGTTCAAGATCAAAATAAGCCTTTTGAGGCTCACCTGTCAAGAATGGGGTCAACAGCCCCACCCACTGCTCCTTTAGCAAAGCTTCGCGGACGGCGACTCTTTCGAAAGTTGAGGTACACCTCTACGTCATCTGCCGGTGTCATCTTAGATGGTAGCTGGTCCACACCAGCTTCTGTTCTGCTGGCACAGGAAGCGCAGACCCTCTTTTTAACTTGACCAGTGCCTCCACCAGCTGGCGGTTTATCTCCCGCTGGACTTCATGCTGCCGGAAACTTTCCTTCCGCTGTGCTGAAGCGGCTTGTGCAACTTGGAGGTTGGTCTCTCGCTGGGACGCACTCACCTGTAGCAAGGCCTTCAACATCTCCTCCACGTGGGAACTGTGCTCACATCCTCCACCACGTGTGGGAGATTAGCTTGTGGGGATCATCTTTCCTCGGAAAAAAATCAGCATGCAGGCAACTTTCTTTAAAATCTGGTGGGTTGCCAGGTTTATTTAGCAGAGGTTTGCAAGTTATAAAAACAAACAAAATAGAAAACAAGTCCTTGCTGTCCGGCGCTAAACTAAATAGTCAAGGTTCCTACAGTGTAGGGTTAGGTCCCCAAGACCCACAAAACATAAGCCAATGCAAACCTTATCTTTTTAGTTCAAACACCAAACAGAGCTCTCTCAGGTTTCATTCCCTTCTGAGTCCCATGTCAGAGCAACACTGTGCACTCTTCTTGATTATTTAAGCCACCTGCTGGTGGACTCCAGTGGACCACAAATTCCAGACCGGGACCAGCGCTGCCATGGTGGCTGGTAAAACCTGGCCATTTAGTCCAGTCCAAATGAACGCATATGAGGCAACAGGTAGCATCAGTCTACCACTTCGCCTCGCATACCGTCACAATATATACAGTATATATATATATATATATATATATATATATATATATATTACGCTGCATTCAGTGTAGACTATATATACACCCTGTTCCAAATTATTATGCAAATTCTATTTCAGTGTCACAAAGATTAAATATTTTGTTTTTCAGTTTAACTCATGGGTGGCATTGTGTCTCAGGGCTCTTTTGATCACTGAAAACAATCTCGGACACCTGTGATAATTAGATTGACAGGTGAGCCCAATTAAAAGAAAAACTACTAAAGGAGGGTGTTCCACATTATTAAGCAGAGCACCATTTTCAAGCAATATGAGGAAGAAAAAGGATCTCTCTGCTGCCAAAAAGAGTGAAATAGTTCAATGCCTTGGACGAGGTATGAAAACATTAGATATTTCACGAAAACTTAAACCTTATCATCGCACTATTAAGAGATTTGTGCCTGATTCAGAGCACAGATGGGTTCATGCAAATAAAGGCACATTGAAGAAGATTTCTGCCAGATCCATGCATCAGATCAAGAGAGCAACTGCTAAAACAGCATTACATAGCAGCAAACAGATATTTGAAGCTGCTGGTGCCTCTGGAGTCCTACAGACATCAAGGTGTAGAGTCCTCCAGAGTCTTGCAACTGTTCATAAACCTTCCATTCGGCCACCACTAACCAATGCTCACAAGCAGAAACGGCTGCATTGGGCAGAAAAATACATGAAGACTAATTTTCAAACAGTCCTGTTCACTGATGAGTGCCGTGCAACCCTTGATGGTCCAGATTGATGGAGTAGTGGATGGTTGGTGGACGGCCACCCTGTTCCAACAAGGCTGTGATGTCAGCAAGGCGGTGGTGGAGTCATGTTTTGTGCCGGAATCATGGGAAGAGAGCTGGTCAGCTCCTTTAGGGCCCCAAAGGTGTAAAGATGACCTCTGCAAAGTATGTGGAGTTCCTGACTGACCACTTCCTTCCCTGGTACAGAAGGAAGAACTATGCTTTCTGTAATAAAATCATCTTCATGCATGACAATGCACCATCTCATGCTGCAAAGAATACCTCTGCATCAATGGCTGTTATGGGGATAAAAGGAGAGAAAGTCATGGTGTGACCTCCATCCTCCCCTGACCTCAATCCTATTGAGAATCTTTGGAGCACCCTCAAGCAAAAGATCTATGAGGATGGGAGGCAGTTTACATCCAAACAGCAGCTCTAAGAGGCTATTCTGACATCTTGCAAACAAATTCAAGCAGAAACTGTCCAAAAACTCACAAGTTCAATGGATGCAAGACTTGTGAAGCTGCTATCAAATAAGGGGTCCTATGTTAAAATGTAATGTGACCTGTTAAAATGTTTAAAAAGTTAAAATGTTGTTCAAAGTTTGATTGAAATAGCTTTTGATTTCAGTAAATCTGCTGCAAACACAACTAATTACAAGTTTCAGTTATTTACAACCTATAAAGTGTTTTGAAACATACTGTGCGTAATAATTTGGAACAGTGCATTGTAAGTTTTTTATTTTGAAAAAAAAATACTGTTATCATTAGGAGGTTTGATAAAATTTGAATTGCACTCTTAATAGTTGATAACATGAGAATTATGCTGACTGTTGTTTACATCAATTATTTAGGTAAATGAGAAAAATATCATTGGCATAATAATTTGGAAACATGGTGTACAGCTCATTCAGTGTACAGTATATAAAGTCAGTTCAGGCAAAGTAAGACGATATATATATATATATATATATATATATATCTATACACACAGTATCTCGCAAAAGTGAGTACACCCCTCACATTTTTGTAAATATTTTATTATATCTTTTCATGTGACAACACTGAAGAAATGACACTTTGCTACAATGTAGAGTAGTGAGTATACAGCTTGAATAACAGTGTAAATTTTCTGTCCCCTCAAAATAACTCAACACACAGCCATTAATGTCTAAACCGCTGGCTCTCTCATATTGGTCACTGGAAATTCAACATGGCACCTCATGGTAAAGAACTCTGTGAGGATCTGAAAAAAAGAATGCCCTAGGCTATAAGAAGACGCCCCACCCCCTGATGTCATTTCTGGTTCCGTGCATTCCATGCCGGCCCCGGGAGCACTTCCTGCATCGTCACTAGCCGGTCTGGTGCTCTGTGCTCGCTGTACAGCTGCTTCCTGGTGTCCCCTGGCTCGAATCCTAACTGAGGATCCTCTCTGCCTACAGTCCCCGCTGGTCGGATGGGCTGTAATTACATCTGCAGACAGGACTCATGCCCAGGATCCCATTCAGCGCTGGACTGCATCTCTCAGAGGAGCTATTGATGTGCCTGTCTATTACCACTTTCTAGTAAGTGTTTTTAACCCTTTGGCTGTAATAAAATTGTTTATACTGCACTTAGAGGTGCCTTCTTTGTGTTTACCCTGCTTCTCTAGAGTCTGCTGCTGCTCGTTGGGAGTGCTGCCCTGGTGCCTAAACTCTCCTTGAATCAGCCCACCTTTTCCTTTGGGACAATTCTCTGTGCCACAGCGGTGATCCAGAATCCAGAAGCGCCCTTATCCTTCCATTAACTGGAGGAGTGCAAGGTTTCTAACATTCACCAGCTTCGTGATGCCGTCATGGAGGAGTGGAAGAGGACTCCAGTGGCAACCTGTGCAGCTCTGGTGTACTCCATGAGGGTTAAGGCAATGCTGAAAAATAACGGTGGCTACACAAAATATTGACACATTGGGCCCATTTTGGATATTTTCTTTTAGGGGTGTACTCACTGCCGACGGTTTAGACATTAATGGCTGTGTGTTGAGTTATTTTGAGGGGACAGCAAATTTATACTGTTCTACAAGCAGCACACTCACCAATTTACATTGTAGCAAAATGTATTTTCTTTAGTGTTGTCACACAAAAAGATCTAATAAATATTTACACAAATGTGAGGGGTTTACTCACTTTTGTGAGATACTGTATGTACACTGTATTCAGTGTAGACTATATATACAGTCCATTTGGTGGTGTACAGTATATAATACAGTATAGTGCGTTGTTGAAAAAATCCCTATCATGTCCGGAAGGCCACCAAGGAGAGGCAGATGCTCCCAGGCCACTAAAAGAGGGCAAGCTGCCTCTGTGAAAAATGGTGGTGGCAGACATGGTGCATCCTCTGCAGGCGGGTCACGTTTGTCCTTTTTTTCCTGCTGTTGGCCATGTTATTGAGCCAAAACTTGCAGAAGAGTTGGTGGAGTGGATAACTAAGACGTCCTCATCCTCCTCATCCTCTGTCACCCAGGCTCATACTAGTTTGTCTTCCAATGCAGCTGCCAAAGCGGCCTATTCCATCTGCTCCTTGTCCACAGTTACTCTTTTCGTAGCCCTACCTATTATTCGACCATAGTGTCAGTTACACGCTGATGGAGGATGCGCAACAATTCAAAGGCTCCGATGTTGTTTCCCAGGTTGAGGAAGGGAGTAACGTGAGCTTAGAGAGAGGGAGTGCCACAAAAGGACAAGAAACTAGCAGTCATGTTCCCCCAGCTGCAGCATACTGCCAAGTTTGCTCCAGTGACAAGGAAGGAGGGGATGATGAGGACACTGACTGTACTTGGGTGTTTTAGAGAAGAGAGGAGGAAAGTGAGGAGGAGACACAATTCCAACGAGGCAGGATGTCCTTCAAGGGCCAGCTTAAGGGCAGCCACCCTATTGCATCACACCACAGAGTTCCACAGGTGCAGGGCACTGCTGACTCCACGCTCACTTCCAAAACTTCAATGGTGTGGGCTTTTTTCAACACTTGTGCAGTAGATCACACCTTTGCTGTTTGCAATCTATGTCTGAAGCAGATCAAGCATGGCCAGAACAGCAGCCACTTGGGCACTACATGTTTGACAAGACATATGACAACCTGCTTTGCAGTCCATTGGCAACAGCACCTCAAAGACCCACATCATAAAACAAGGTGGACTTCTCCTTGCTCCTCATCTGTGACCTCAATGCCTACTATACCTCCAGTCCTCTCAAAAGCCTGCACTGAGAGGAATGAAGGTCTAGCAATGGGTGCCACAAGTACTTGCAGCCAATCTGCTAGCAGTACACCACCAATTGATGTCAGCAGGCAAATTTCACTACCCCAGTTGCTGAACCATAAAAAAGATACTGTCCCAGCCATCCACATGCTCAGCATTTAACCACTTCAGCCCCGGAAGGATTTCACACTTTAGGACCAGAGCAATTTTTACGATTCGGCACTGCGTCGCTCTAACTGACAATTGCGCGGTCGTGCGATGTTGTACCCAAACTAAATTTACGTCCTTTTTTTCCCACAAATAGAGCTTTCTTTCAGTGGTATTTGATCACCTCTGCGTCATTTCTGATCGCCGCTATAAACAAAAGAAGAGCGACAAATTTGCAAAAAAAAAAACAAATTTCTTACTTTTTGCCAAAATACAAATCCAAAAAAAACATTTTTTTCCATCGGTTTTGGCCGATTTATATTCTTCCTCATATTTTTGGTAAAAAAAAAATCGCATTCGGCGTTTATTTATTGGTTTGCGCAAAAGTTGCAGAGTTTACGGATGATGAGAATTCATTTCTGGGGTATTTATTTTTTTTTATATTTTTTACTAGTAATGTTGGCAATCTGCAATTTTTAGCGGTACTGTGATATTGCAGCGGACATGTCGGATCATTTTGACACTTTTTTGGGACCATTGGCATTTATACAGCGATCAGTGCTATAAAAATGCACCGATTACTGTGTAAATGCCATTGGAAGTGAAGAGGTTAACCTGGAGGGGGCGCTCTAGGGGTTAACTGTGTTCCCTGGGCGTGTTCTAACTGTGTGTGGGCTGCCCTGGCTGGGGAAAGGGGATGATCACAGCTTCCATATACAGGAAGCCTGTGATCATCGCCCTCCCCCTCTATGAGAACGGAGATCTGTGTTTACTTACACGGACCTCCGTTCTTTCACTGCCGGGGGGCCATCGTGGGTAGCCGGCGGCGATCGAGTCCGCCTCACCCGCTCCCTGGCCCCCCCTGGACACAGTGAGCGTGCGCGCACGCCTCCGGCGGTGCGCACACGCTCACAGCACTAGTTATCGGAGCCGCTGTCATATGACGGCGGTTTGCGTTAACGAGCCACTCTGTTGCCGTCAGACTGCGGTCTGCAAGTGGTTAAATGCTAGTTTGGTCAAATTGCTAGCACTCCAACTGCTGCCTATTCAGCTGGTAGACTCTGCCACCTTTCGTGAATTTGCGGAATGTGCTGTACCACAGTGGCAGGTTCCGAAAAGACATTTCTTTTCACTTAAGGCCATTCCAGCACTCTACTGTCATGTGGAAGGCAATGTTTTGGCCTCCTTGGACAGGGTGGTCAGCAACAAAGTACATATTACCATTGACTCATGGTCCAGCAAACATGATCAGGGATGTTACCTTTCCTTCACGGCACACTGGGTAACTCTGCTGACAGCTGGGAAAGATGCAGGACAGGGTTCAGTGTTGGAGCTCTTCTTCTTCCTCTGTGGCCCCTTCTGCAGCAGTGTCCTCTGAACCAGCAGTGCTCGCAAAGCATTCTAGGGGCTACACAAGCAGTCAGGCTAAAAAATGCCATGCAGTGCTTGAGCTGGTCTGCCTAGGGGACAGGAGTCACACAGGGGCAGAGATTCTCTCATCTCTGTAGGGGCAGACCCAGAGGTGCTTGACGCCACGTCAGCTTGAGCCAACCTTCTCTTTGCCCTCCGACAGGGACACTTCACACATGTTCCATGCTTGCCACATGTCCTGAATTTGATGGTATAGCGTTTCTTGACCAGGTGCCCAGGCTTACCAGATATTCTGAGGCAGGCCAGAAAAGTCTGTGGTCATTAGCGCCAGTCATACAATGCCAGTGCTTGGCTGACTGACATTCAACGGGAATTGAACCTGCCCACCAGCCGCCTCATTTTTGACATGCCCACCAGGTGGAACTCAACATTGGCAATGCTGCAGCAGCTGCACGCACAGCAGAGAGGCCATCAATGAGTACCTCTGTGAGTATGGCACCAGGACGGATTCAGGGGAGCTTTTTTTTTTTTCGCCACACCAGTGGCTACTGATCAAGGATGCATGTACTGTCCTGTCACCATTTGAGGAGGCCACAAGGATGGTGAGCAGCAACAATGCATGCATCAGTGACGCTGCCCCTCTAGTCTGCAGACATCCTTTCCTCTAAAGGCCCCCTTTATGCAGATAGCATTCCTGCAGGGTCACCAAACACACAGGAATAAGAGGGGGAGGATTGTGCCAGCATGGATGTAGAGGATAGCACATAGCAGCCTTCAAGGGATGGTTTTCAGTCCCCAGAAACCCAAAGATTTGTACATGGCTGGGAGGAGGTAGTTCTTGACAATGTCATTCTCAGTGACCCAGAGGACTCTCAAGTCTGCTCAAATTTACACTGCATGGCCTCCCTGATTCTGCAAAGCCTGTGAAAAGACCTCAGGGTTTGTGGTATCAAAGAGAAGAAGGATCATTACTGGCTGGCAACCCTTCATGATTCACGCTACAAGGGTAAAGTTGCAGAGCTCATCCTGCCTTCGCAGAGGGAGCGTAGGATGAAGCATCTTCAGGATAGCTTGAAGAAAAGTTTGTGCAACGCCTTTCCAGACCCTGGGAGGTTACCATTTCCTGCTGCTGGACAAAGTGTTTCTGAGGCTTCCTTCAGTCGGAGGAAGAACGGTGGAGAAGGTGGTACCTTTAACCAGTTGCCGACCGCCCGCCGTGGATTGATGGTGGGAAATTGGCTCGATATCGCATATCGTCATCACCTGACGGCGGCTGCGAGATCGCGGATCAGGAGCACGTGCATGCTGCCGGGGGCGCGCTTGCGCACTCAATGTGTATCGGGGGAGCCAGGGAGCAGGTAGGGAGGACTCAATGTCTGCTGGCTACCCGCGATCGCTCCCCTGCAGTGACAGCACAGGGATCCATGTGTGTAAACACATGAATCTCCGTTCTGACAGGGGAGAGGAGTGTGATTGTATGCTTCCTGTATATGGGAGCAATGATCACTCTCCTGCCCCAGTCAGCCCAGCCCCCATACAGTTAGAGCAAAGCAGGGAACACATTTAACCCTTTGATCGTCCCCTCGTGTTAACCCCTTCCCTGCCAGTGACATTTACACAGTAATCAGTGCATTTTCATAGCACTGATAGCTGTATAAATGCCAATGGTCCCAAAAAAGTGTCAAAAGTGTCCGACAATGTCGCAGTTCCGATAAAAATCGCAGATCACCGCCATTACCAGTAAAAAATAAAAAGATGAAACCCCATAAATTAATTCTCATGGTTTGTAAACGCGACAAATTTTGCGCAAACCAATCAATATACGCCGATTGCGATTTTTGTTTACCAAAAATATGAGGAAGTCTATATATCGGCCTAAACTGATGAATACATTTGTTTTTTTATATATTTTTTTGGGGATATATATTTTAGCAAAAAGCAAGGGATATTGTTTTTTTTTCAAAATTGGCGCTCCTTTTTTGTTTATGGTGGTGATCAAAAGTGACGCAGAGGTGATCAAATACCACCAAAAGAAAGCTCTATTTGTGGGAAAAAAAGTATGTCAATTTAGTTTGGGTACAATGTCGTACGACCACGCAATTGTCAGTTAAAGCGACGCAGTGCCGAATCGCAAAAGTGCTCTGGTCATAAAGGGGGAAATCCTTCCGGGGCTGAAGTGGTTAAACAATTTTTCAGTCCTCAATGCCCAGGGCTGATAAGTTCAGGCAGCCATCATCAGCGTCTGCATTATATGGTTCAGGAATATCTAGGGGCAAGAGCAGACTTGGAGACCTTTCCAACTGAGCATCCACTGAGTTACTGGGTCTTGAGGATGGACGACTGGCCGGAACATGCTCAAAATGCAATCAAGCTACTGGCCTGTCCTGCTTCCAGCGTGCTTTCTGAACGGACATTCAGTGTTGCTGGAGGGTTTGTAACGGATCAAAGAGTGTCCACAGGGTCCGTTGATGGGCTCACATTTATAAAAATGAATCAGTCCTGATTCAGTAGCTATGAAGCCCCTGATGCTGATGCAACTGATTGAATTTACTAGGGATCTGGGATCCCTTGAAGACTGCCTATGCTGCCTCTCCTATTACTCCTGAATCCTTATGATGGTGCTAGCTTCCAACAATATTTTGGGTTTTATGCATTACAATTTTATAGAGTGCAGTCCCCGTAGTATATATAATACAATTCAGACCATATGGTGCAGTCAGTGTAGTATTGAACACAGTTTATTGAAGTGGTTAAGGTGAACTCCACACCAACATTTTATAAAAAAAGGGACCTGGTTTAGATTTTGGGGGGACCCCCATGCAATTTCTTTCAGTGATTTTTTATTTATATTGCTGTGAGCCGGCAATACATTACAACCGTGGGCGATTTTAAATGACAATTTTTCTTTTACAAATGTCATTTTGCGGTGGCACTGTTCTAAACATCACACAGATGCGCCACTTTACAGGCAGATTACGGAGACCCCCCAGGCACAATATTTTAAGGAATACTTAATATTTTTTTTTTCACTTTCAGCATTATTAAAATCACTGCTCCTGAAAAAAACAATTGTTTTAAAAAAAAGAAATTTGATACATGCCCCCTAGGGCAGTCACTGGGTCCCTATACACTTTTTATGGCAATAAAAAGGCATATAAGCCTTTAAAATTAGCACTTTTGATTTTTCCTGTTCGAGTCCCATTGATTTTAATAGGGTTCGCGTATTCGCACAAACGTATTGCCCGTTTGCGGTGTTCTGGTGCTAACCGAATCGGGAGGTGTTTGGCTCATCCCTAGGTAAGATACTTACAGTGTTTCCCTGAACATAAACCCTACCTCAAAAATAAGACCTAGCCTGATTTTCTGGGAGGGTTGCAATATAAGTCCTAACCCAAAAATAAGCCCTAGTAAAATCCATGTAAAAATACTGTATATAATCCATTTTGTAAAAATGTTATATAATGTCCACTGTGTCTCCTTTTGTAACTTTATTGTCGAAAGTAACTTATTTACAGCACCGCTGGGCGCTCACGTGACCCGCTGGAGATCTTCTCCTCTCCTCCCGGCTGACATCAGCGGCCCCTCCCTCTGCAGTGCTCAGAGCGGGGCTGACACCAGCAAGCATCTCAACCCTTCCCTCAGCAGTGCTCAGAGCAGGGAAGAAGAGCTCAAGAATCAATCTAATCCTAATTTATGGAAACAGCTCCTGTCATTCAAACAGAACTGGAGTCTGTGGTGTTCAAAATACATAGACAGAGTGCTAGTAATGAAAGCAGGCCACAAAGACAGGGAATGGTCTGCCACCATCCAAGACACAAAAGGAGACATTGGAATTCCTCACCCAGACTTCTATTGCTGAACAAATGGAGAAAACTGTCATTATCCTGCTGCTGTTATTGGTCATGAACCAGACCCCCCTTTTTCTGTTGCTATGGCAAGTTTTAATTACCAGTTGAGTGCTGACATCTAGGGGGTCACTTTCCCTTCTTTACAAGCCTGTTCCTTTTCCTCTTTATATTCCTTTTTTATAGCCTCCTTTACATTCCTGCAATGGAAAACGAAGAGAGCTCCACTTTTACCTATAGGATCAGCTGAGACTTAGGTAGACCCTAAGCAACTGTTGTGGTCTGAGAGCAGCTGTTTAACCCAAGTTCATCAAGCAAACAGGGGTCTCAGTCTTGTTTTGTGAAAGTTTGACATTGAAGGGCAAAGTAATGCCATCTGTACTTTTCTATGCACCAGGGAGGGGAGTTCCTGGCCCGTGTTGATAATATGGGACTAGGGAGAATAGACACTTTGCAAAGATATTTGCCAAGTATGGACACTTTGTTAAGATACTTACCATGTTTCCCCAAAAATAAGCCCTACCCCGAAAATAAGAGCTAGCCTGATTTTCGGGGAGGGCTGCAATATAAGCCCTACCCTGAAAATAAGCCCTAGTAAAGTCCATGTAAAAATACTGTATATAATCAGTTTTTCTAAAAATGTTATATAATGTCCACTGTGTCTCCTTTTGTAACTTTATTGTCGAAAATATCTTATTTACAGCACCGCTGGGCACTCACATTACCCCCTGGAGATCTTCTCCTCTACTCCCGGCTGACATCTCCCTCTGCAGTGCTCGGAGCAGGGCTGATGTCAGCCGGCATCTCGGCCCTTCCCTCAGCAGCGCACGGAGCAGGGCTGACATAAGCAGACATCTCAACCCTTCCCTCGGCAGTGCTCAGAGTGGGGAAGAAGAGCTCCGGCGGATCACGTGAGCGCCCAGCCCAGCCCTCTACTCCCAGCTGACATCAACGGCCCCTCCCTCTGCAGTGCTCGGAGCATCTCGGCCCTTCCCTCAGCAGTGCACGGAGCAGGGCTGACATCAGCAGGCATCTCAGCCCTTCTCAGTGCTCAGAGTGGGGAAGAAGAGCTCCGGCGGATCACGTGAGTGCCCAGCGGCGCTGTAAATAAGGTGTTTCCGACAATAAAGTTACAAAAGGGAGACTCACTGGACATTGTATAATATTTTTACAATAGGATTACATACTTTTAGGATTACAGATGTCATAATGATGACTCCTGAGCTGACAGGGGGAGAGGGGGAGAGAAGACAGGGGACATAGATAAGACATCCCTCGGAAATAAGCTCTAGTGTGTTTTTTGTAGCAGAAATTAAAATAAGACCCGGTCTTATTTGCAGTGAAACATGGTACTAAGTATGGACACCTTGTGAAGATATTTGCCAAGTATGGGCATATTGCAAAGAATCTTGTTCACCATAGACACTTTGCGAAGACATTCATCCAGTTCCCAGGAGGGAGCTAGCAGTCCAGTTACATTCCAGAGAGGGGAGAGTCCTATGAGTGAATATTGGATGTTGGTAAAGCTCAGCTCAGGCATTTAAAAAAAACTCTATTGTTTCTGATTGCACCTAAAAAGGATCCAGTTAGTTAGGTAGATCCTTATTCTCCTCCCCCTCTGTGCTAGGATAGTCAGCTACTGGGTACAGCAGAAAGGGGATACTGGCTAGTGTCCTGAAGAGCAACAGTCCATCATTCTCATAGAGGATTTGCTCAAGAGTCTATGTTGCATCAAGTAGTGATTCCACAGCTAAGTTAAAGAAGTTGTCCTCCATGTAATTAGTTGAATCTGGAGTATCCCACCACATTCCCTTGACTATCCAAGTTCTCAATAATACCTCAAAAACAACCAAAAACCCCTAGACTGATTATTTAAGAAAGGAGCCTAAGTGTGTGCCTAGCTGTGGAAAGTACCGTGTGCCTGGCTAAAAAAGTTGAAGCAAGAGAGGATTCTAGCGGCTCCTACGGGGGTGGCGCTACATACTCTTAGTTCCATAGGGATTATATTTTCTTCTAGATATTTTTCCAGATAAAAAATATGCCATGTTTAGTGTATTTCATTTCCCAAAGGAGCAGAAGAAAGTATTGCTATCAACATTGGCCTTATTGTCCTTTACATTTTTGAGCCTGCAATCTGGACATTTTACCAATGGGTACCTTGATAGTCCGCCATTTTAAGAGGGAAGGGAGAAGGAGAGAAAAAAAAATGATGCCAATAGGATTGTTAAACTGACTAGATTGGATAAAGGAGCCCCCTTAGGTGTTTTCCACCTTGAAACGATATTGGTATTAAATACGTGAGAGGAAGAATCCCAAATGGGAACCTTCAGTATTTAAGATACTATTCTTATCTGGTACTACATCCTATATGGGCACATATGCAAAAAAACCTAACTACAGAACTCACGGCGGCAGTCGGGGAGCCGGGCGCGAATCGCCGTAAATAGGCGGCGATCGCGTGCACAGCTAGAGGGCGCGCGCGCGCGCCCTCTAGCATGGTCGCGGGGGTCTCATTTGTTGCCAGACCCTTCAGTCAACATGAATAGACCAATGGATTTTGGTCTATTCATGTCGATCGTCCAGCAAATGAGATTTCTTCCCCTACCTCCAGACCGTTGTTTACTCTGGGGGCGCTGGTACGATCTCCCGCGCGCGCGCGCGGGAGATCGACACGTGCGCTAGCGGCGGATAAATGCCGCTAAGCGCGGGCCGAGGGGCTGACGGCGGCACTCAAGACATCAATCCAAAAAAACGTATACACGGGTATATCCTACATCATGGTCTATTCTTATCATAGAATTTATGACTTCCAAGGGTAAACCCTAAGAAGGAGAGTGCATAAATTATGGTTATAGCAAAGTTCCACCTTTTGTGGATTCCCCCGAGGAAATAGGTTAGATCAGTCAAATTGTTAGGATAACCGTAGTAAAAAAAAAGAGAGGA
>BLSH010303973.1:6557-23225 GCA_018402905.1 Glandirana rugosa | reverse complement strand
GTGAAGGGATACTCCCACATGTCCTCCCAGTCCTCTGCCTCCAACTCAGGACACACGCTCTTCCATTTATTAAATAGACTTTCCATTCCAAAGTGGACTGAAGGTAGAAGAGCTTTGTAGATCGAGGAGGTAGGTTTTGCCAAGGCGGCATCTTGGAGAGCAGACTAAGTTAGAACGGAGCAGAGACGGTGGACTGGGGCCAAACTGCGAGGTAAAGGCATGACGGATCTGCAAATATTTAAAGATGTGCTGGTTAAGGAGCCCAAAGCATTCCTTAAAGGAGTCGAAAGAGGGAAAGTGACCAGCCACTAACAGATGGTCTAGCCTCTTGACCCCCCTCTCTGCCCAGAAGCCCTGGTCCGGGACCGTTAAGAATTGTGGGAGCTGTGGGTTGTACCAAAGGGGAACCTCCGGGAACCACGTCTGAGGGTCCGAGTGCCACTTGCATACCAGAAGTTGCCAAGCTCTAATCACTGCATTCATTGATACCGTCAGAGGGAATTGTGATTTGACTCCCCTATATAAGCTGTTTTTCAAAGACTCATAGGACCCCAAACAAGTCGCCTCCAATACCACAGCAGCATTGGAGTCAACCGAGACCGCCCAGTTGTGGGCATGATTAAGTAAAGCCGCAAAAAAATATTTTTGGAGATCTGGACACGCCAGACCTCCTTCCAACCAAGGGCGTTTTAGAATGGCTTTGTTCAATCTGGGAGGTTTAGCCCTCCATAGAAAGGGAAAAACAATTGAATCAAATTGGCAAAAGAAGGACTTTGGGATCCACACTGGGGCATGTCTCAGGGCGTACAAGAAAACTGGGAGAATCTTCATCTTCACCAAGTTAATTCTCCCTATAAGAGAGAGAGGAAGATTATCCCAGGCGCTGAGCCGTTGTTTAAGTTGTGTGAGCAGGGGAAGAAGACTCAAGGACATAAAATCCGAGACTCTGGGGGAGACAGTAATACCAAAGTAGCGAATGGAAGATGCCCACTGAAGGGGAACCAAGGGCACCGTCTGTCCCAGAGTCTGTTGGTCTATAGGCATAATTTGGGATTTACTCCAATTCACTCTCAAACCTGACTGTGCAGAGAAATTCAAGATAATCTCCAAAGCCGCTGTTAACGAGGGTCCGGAGTCTCCGAGAAACAGCAGGAGATCGTCCGCATATAAAGCCAGCTTTTCAGTAATCATTCCCACCCTAATACCTGCCACTGCCTCCGACCTCCGCAAGGCCTCAGCCAAGGGCTCCATGGCCAGGGCAAACAGGAATGGGGACAGCGGGCATTCCTATCTGGTGCCCCTCTCTACCGAGAAGGGCGCAGACAGGTGGCTGCCCAATTTAACCTGCGCAGTAGGGGCTTTATATAATATATTTATCTATTTGCGAAAGGAGGGGCCAAAACCAAATGCTTTCAAGACAGCTTGCATAAATTCCCAAGTCACCATATCAAACGCCTTTTCTATATCAAAAGCGACTATTACACGTGATTGCGAGGGGGGATGAAGGAGGAAGCTGTAAATGAGTAAAAACTTGTCTTAGGTTAATGTCAGTGGATTTGCCAGGCATAAAGCCCGTTTGATCTATGTTTATAAGGCCAGGCAGCACACTCACCAGTCTGTTAGCCAAAACCTTAGCTAAAATTTTTAAATCACAATTAAGCAGGGAAATGGGACGGTAGGAGGCGCAATGCCTAGGGTCCTTACCGGGCTTAGGGAGCAGAATAATATGTGCAGTGTACATGGAAGGGGGCAGGGATCCTGAATCAAAGCAATGAGTGTATAGCTTTTGCAATCTAGGGGCTAGCCTTGCCGCGTATTGTCGATACCAATCACCAGGGAACCCATCTGGACCAGGAGTCTTCGAGGGGGGGGGAGGGATGCAACAGCCAACTCCACCTCTTGGACAGATTGGCGCATCCAGGTTCCCCACCTCTTCCTCCAACAACAGCGGGAGAGACAAATTTTGCAGCTCAGATAGAATATCATCTGAGGGAAGACATTGTGGTCTCCGATAGAGCCTCCCAAAGAAGGCACCAAACTCATGTAGGATGGCCTTGGGAGTATCTATACTTACACCATCCTCAGACAGCAGCTCGGGGACCACCATCTGATAATGAGGCTCTGCCACCAAATTTGCTAGAAGGCGACCACTTTTGTCTCCAGATTCAAACAATCTGCCCGCAAATACCTTAGCATCAGAGTGGGTGAGAGAGGTGAAATGTATAGTCAGCTCTCTTCTAGCCTGAGCCAAGTTTAAAAAATTGTCTGGGGAGGGATGATCAGCAAAGGCCGCGGAGGCGACAGCCTCCTGAGACTCCAGCTGAGTTGTTTTGGTGTTGTGATCAACCAGTACTGATTTAATAGCAGCAATGTAACTACCTCTAATTGTGGCCTTAAAGGCTTCCCAAACCATCTCTGGCGAGGAGGAGTCTTTATTAATGGACCAATAGAGATCTATCTGCAGATTAATTATTTCAGACACCTTCTCATCCTGTATCCATTTAGGTGCCAGTCTCCAGGCTCCGGAGTCTCGCCGCTCCCCCACCTGAAGTTTTAACTCCAGGGGAGAGTGGTCTGAGAGTCCCACCGGAAGGTACGAGGCTCCCAACAGTTTGCTTAGGACTTGTGTATTACAGAAAGCAAGATCTATCCTCGAACCAGACCTATGGGTGGATGACATACAGGAGAACGCTTTAACATCAGCATGTTTCCATCCCCACAACTCCTCGAGACCAAAGGTGTCAACCCATCCCTTCAGTTCCGCAGAAGACGTACGATTAGGGTTAGAGGAATCTAAAGCTGTGTCTAGAATTGCCTTAAAATCACCAGCAATAATAACGTGGGCAGGTAATAAAGGGGCCAATTTTTTATAGATAGTATACAATAAACCATGATCTACTGGTGGGGGTAAATATACATTTACTAAGGCCCACCTTAAGGAGTGGATTTCAATCAGGAGAATAATAAATCTCCCACCAGGGTCCAGGACAATTTTGATGATTTTGCAAGAAAGGGATTTGTTAATAAGAATCGAGACCCCTCTGGAATAAGAGGAGTATGTGGCGTGGAAGGCCTGCCGTACCCAAGGCCTGTGCAAGGCCAGAATTCTGGAGCCAGTGAGGTGCGTCTCCTGCAAAAAAAGAATGTGAGGTTTGTGAGAGGTTAAATATTTGAATACAAGGGACCGTTTGAATTTATCATTGTTGCCCCACACATTCCACGAGACCAAATTAATCCCAGAGAGAGCCATAAATACTAGCTTGTATACACGTAGCCTGAAAATTTGAGCTTACCTGAGAGCCCCCACTGAATGGAGACAGAAAGTAGCATGGTAAGCTTACCCTGAAACCATTCGTATAGAGAGTCATGAGCACACCAATAACACAGAACAGTAAGAACATAGTAGCAAAATCCCTACTAACTAGCCAAAACCCCAACAGAACTAGGCTAGAAGTTTTCAGTCCCAAAACAGTAAAACAAACCAGAGTGAAGAAAAATTTCCTGTTATTCCCGATGGATGGCCTCCAGGGTGCTATTCCACACCAAGACCAAAGTCACTTAATAAGAAGCGAGATGAAGGGGGAACTAGAACAAATTTCCTCCACCACAAATAGGGAGAACCAAATGTAACTGAATGTTCTAGTCTTCTCGGCAGCTCCGTCGGGAAAGGATGCGAACACAGGATAAGGGCACAAGTACATCTGAGAACTCTGACTTACTCCCAGGGGGGAGTCGGATGGCAGTGTCCAGATAAAGTTTATTTTAGAGTGTTCAACCAATCATCCGCTTCAGATGGATTGTCAAAGAAGCGAATCGATCCATTGTAAGGAACCCTGAGACGGCTGGGGTATAGCATGCTGTACTTGATGTCTCTCTCGAGTAGACGCCTACGGACCTCATTGAACGTTTTCCTCTTGCGCTGCAGCTCTGCAGAGAAATCCGGGAAAAGCATAATAGGGGAGCCGCCATGAGTGAGGGTAGGGTGCTTACGTGCTTCAAAAAGGATTTTATCTCGGTCCCTGAAGTTGAGGAATCGGACCAGGAAGGGTCTCGGATTAGCACCAGGAATGGCTCGGCCCGTGGGCACCCGATGGGCGCGTTCCACCACGTAGGTTGGGGGGAGATCTGTTAGGCCCAAGAGAACCTTGAAGAAATCTTCAGCAAACATTGTAGGGTGATCCCCTTCCTCTCCCTCAGGAAGGCCCAGAACCCAGACATTATTGCGTCTGGCCCTGTTTTCGGCATCATCTGATTTGGAGACAAGCATTTGGACTGTACGCTGTAGGTCCGCAATAGTATTGGTATGGGAGATCATGAGATCCTCAGTGGCAGAGATTCTGGCTTCTGATTCTGACAGTCTGCATCTAATTTTGTCTAGGTCATTTCTTATAAGAGTACATTCCTCAGCCAAATGATCAATTCTGACCAGCATAGTCGAGCTACTTTGTTCAATAGCAGCGAGGATGACTGCAGTGCTGTCCTGGGACAGAGGGGGGGGGGAAGTGGGACCCCCAGAGGATGGTCCTGGCTCCATAGATAGTTCAGTTAATAACGCCTGCAGTGTGCCCACCAACGAGGCCTTAGGTAGTGACGCAGGGGCTAGAGACGAGTGTGCGGGCGTGCAGGATTTCTTTGCCTTGCTCTTGGAGCCCATGAGAGGGAGAGTCCAGGATAATATAGGGCAAATAAAGAGGGGAAGAGCACTCCCACAACAGGCTATAGGAAGGCACTGAATCCACCACGGAAAAAAATATAGTTAATGCTGTACCCTGCAAGCTAGGAAGGTGGGGGCCAGGTAAATACTGGAGGAATAATGAGGTGGATAGGTGGATCCCCACCGACTGAAGCACACCAGGCCTGAAAAGATGGGGGACTCACCGGAGCCACACCGTGTCTTCCTGATCCGGTCCTATAGGGGCCCAGTCACCAAAGTCAAATTCCAAGGCTGATACAGGCAGGCCAATGCACAGCACAATGATCAGAACACAGTTTTTTAAGAAGTAGAGACAGTGGGGAGAACAGGCAGCCTCATGGGCAAAATGGCTGCAGGGTCAGTTCCTTTTCCCCTTCCACCAATGTCTAATAAAAGCTCAGGGCCTCCACTCCCTTCCCCAGCACCGCACACAAATCACAGTCCAGCCCAGGCACAGAGAGGGATCCGTCCGGATGGAAAAATTCAGCCCCTGGGAACCGCCGGATCGCGATCGTTCCGGCCGCTGTCCAAAATTGAGGCCGCGGTTTTATAGGCTCGACTAGGCCGCAATTTAAAAATTTCTGCTGGACAAAAAATAACCCCCCCAGGACCGTGGACAAGTTGTAGCAGGAGGTGTATTTAAAAGATGAGACCAGTCCAGCTCACAGAAACCAAGGATTGCTCAGGATACTAAAGGATGAAGACGGAGCTCACCAAAAGAACGTTCGCCGCCGCTCACATCCGGTCACGCCCCCGGCTGCCTAATTCTTGATGACATCGCCAGCATTGTTCGGTTGTGTTGGGATTATAGTATTTAAGGATGGATGGTGTTCTATACCAGCGGGTTCGAAGTTTGAAATTATTTTCCTGGGTGGTTATATTTAACAAGCCTCTATGAATGTGTTGATATATCTGGGACCATTGTTCTTCTGAAATGTTTAGTTGGAGATCTCTACTCTATGCCGCACAGAATTTGCCAATGTGAACGTGTACCTGCTTTCCCGAGCCTGTTCCGAAGCTAGCCGGGCTCAGGGAAATCTGTATACATTCGGCTATTTTCGGGAAGGTGGGCGCATGCGCACTGACATTTTTAAAAGAACAGAGTTGCGATTAGTGCGGCCCAGCCCGCAGCTATATATTTTCATGCGCCGCTTCCCTCGAAGCGCCCCCAGGGCAGCCAGGTGGCTGGCCCACCGGGAAATATCCCGGTAATCCGGTGGGCCAGTCCGGCACTGTTCTTGAGTATCGGTTGTGTGGCATGGAGTGAAATGTGTAGTCTTTCATGGTCGGGTGTTGATCTCGCCAGGTGTCGTGTAACAGAGCATCTTGTAGTTGTTTTTTGATCTGTCGGAGAGCGCGAAATGGTAAGGATAAAGTGCCGGAGGATGTGTCTTCCAGGGGGTTGAGGGCCACATTAAAGTCGCCTCGGAGGATTAAGATACCCTTTTGGAAGGAGATTAGTTCAGTGATGGTTTCTCTGAAAAAACTTATTTGTGCTTTATTAGAACTATAAATGTTGGCTATTGTGATTGGTTTGTTCCAGAGTGTGCCTTTGATAAACAGGAAATGTCCTTCCTCATCACTTAAAGCGGAAGTCCGCTCTTCCCTGCAAAAATTAAAAGTCAGCAGCTACACATACAGTAGCTGCTGACTTTTAATAATAGGACACTTACCTGTCCTGGAAGGACACTTACCTGTCCTGGAGTCCAGCGATGTCGGCACCCACCGCCGATCTTCGGATTGGGGTCGGGTGCAGCCGCATCTATTGCGGGTAAGGGAACCCGGACTTGTAGCATTACAGCTTCACGCTGGGCACCTTACTGCGCATGCGCGAGGCTCCACTGCGCTCTGCTATTGGCCAGTAGCAGAGCGAGGAGGGAGCCGGGTTGCTGACGTCAGCGTCCGCGGACGCCGGCCCGAGCTCCCGGATGTGTGGAAAAGGACACCTGTCCTCTTCCCTCTCCCCCCCAAAAGGTGCCAAATAAGACACCTGAGGGGGGGAGGAATCCAATCAGTGGAAGTTCCACTTTTGGGTGGAACTCCGCTTGAAGCAGTCTGATATTTCTATAGGTAAGTTTTTAGATATGAGGATCTAGACTCCCTTTGTCTTGGCTAATTTGTTTGTTGCATGGTATATTAGGGGGAAGTCATTGTTTGTGAATTTAGGGATGTTGTTTGTTCAGAAATAAGTTTCTTGAAGGAGTAATATATCGGCTTTTAGGTGTTTCATGTGTGTAAGAAGTTTGCTTCTCTTCTCTGGGATATTGAGTCCTTTGATGTTGAGGGAGATTAGTTTGACATGTGGCATTTTGAAGATGGAGAGAAAAAAAAGTTGGGGGTGTTGAGTGGGTAAAGGGAAGAGTTGGAGGGTTACCGACTACTGTGGGAGACCAGCTTTACAGAATATAGCAGTGTTTGTCGGGGGTGTACAGCCGAGATAGAACTTCGCAGCTGTGGTGGTGTTAAGTACCTGGTAGTGAGCCTGACGGTCGGGGGTGGCCTCTCCTACGACTCCGGTTCGTGGGACCGCTGGAGTTGGGAACAGCGGCCACAGGAGCACGGTGGGGTAAGAGTGCCTGTAGAAGTCCAGGAGTATCCGTCAGCAGCAGACAGGAGATGTGCTGGAAGGGTGCTGATGTTTAGAGCAGGATACTTGCTGGGACCGGAGGGTCGCAGGCACAGTAGCGGAGTCAGGGACGAGCAGGGTCGGCAACGGGCAGGCAGCAGAGGTACAGAAGGATCAGGCAGTCAGATGGTCGTAGGCAAGCCAGGGGTCGGTACAGGCAGAGTTCAGGCAAAGTCAGGCAGGCCGGGTCACAGGAATCAGATAACGGGTAGCAGAACACTTAGGAAAACAGGGCATACGCTGTAGATCAGACAGCATTTGCTTACAGGAAGCAGGAAGTTTAAATAGAGCTGCTCCTCTAAGAATTAGAGGAAACCACAACAACATGCTATTAACCCTCCGCACCATCTTCTAACATTGCCCCCCCCCCCCCCAAGGGGCAGCCTCCGGATGCCCAGCTGGGCACTTCTTAGCGGTTGACTGCAGATGAAGACATTGACCAGGTCCAGGGCATGCACATTTTGTTCGAGCTCCCAGGAACTTTCCTCAGGTCCGTAGCCCCGCCACTTAATCAGATATTGCATCTGTCCTCTTCTTCTCCTACAATCCAGTACAGCTTCCACTTCAAACTCTTCGTCACCGTTGACAATCACAGGCTCTGGTGGACCTGTTTCGTGGTTTGGGAAGGAGTCCGGAACCGCTGGCTTCAATACTGAGACATGAAAGACTGGATGAATCCTAAGATTGTCCGGCAAAACAAGCTCATAGGAGACCTCATTGATTCTCCTCTTGACTGGGAATGGTCCTATGAATCTAGGGCCCAGTTTCCTAGATGGGCAAGCCAGCTTTAGGTTGGTCGTGGCCAGCCACACAGTGTCTCCTACTTGCAAGAGTAACTCCCCTCTCCTCTTCTTGTCAAAGGCCCTCTTGCTGTCCTCCTGCGCCTTGCTCATAGCTTCCTGCAACAGTTTGTTGGTGCGGCAGAAAAAGTTCAACGTACTTTGAACAGCTGGGATTGACGACTCCGGGATGAGGTCTGGCAGGAACGTGGGATGGAAGCCATGGTTTGCAAAAAATGGAGTCTGCTTGGTGGCTGAATGACAGGCATTATTATATGGAAACTCCGCCATAGGCAGGAGCGACACCCAATCATCCTGCACAAAGGACGTGAAACACCAAAGGTATTGCTCGAGAGTTTGGTTTGTCCGCTCCGTCTGCCCATTAGATTGTGGGTGGTAGGCAGAGGACAGAGAGAGCTTAATTTTCAAGGTTCCACACAGTGCCTTCCAGAATCGGGAGGTAAATTGCACCCCCCGGTCAGATACAATGTCCAAGGGCACACCGTGGAGCCTCACAATTTCTTTAATGAATACCCGGACAGTCTCCATGGCTGAAGGGGTGCCCTTTAGAGGTAGGAAGTGGGCCATCTTCATCAGTCGGTCCACCAGGACGAAGATAGCTGTACATCCTTCAGAAGGTGGCAGCTCCACTATGAAATCCATAGAGATCATGGCCCATGGTCGACTGGGGACAGACAAAGGCTTTAGCAGGCCCCAGGCTTTGTTCCGGGGATTCTTGTTCCGTATGCAGGTGGTGCAGGCGGTGACATACTCCTTGCAATTCTTTGCCAGGTCGGGCCACCAGAAGGTGCGCTGTACCAACTCCAGGGTCTTACGGACTCCGAAGTGTCCTGCTAAGGGGTGATCATGGCAGAGTCCCAGGACGGTGACCCGAACCTCTTCTGGGACAAAGATCAGTCTCCCTTTCCATAGCAGACCCTCCCGTGCCTGTAGATTGTCCCTGGTAGGACTAGGGGTCCTTAGTGTTGCTCCTTTGAGCTGTGACAGGAGGTCCCTCTGTAACAGCAGGAAGTTCCCCGCTGGTAGGATGGTGTCCGGAACTGAAGAGTCCTTAGCATCCCCATACATCCGTCAGAGGGCGTCAGGCTTAACACTCTTGGACCCCGGCCTATAGGTAATGTGGAAGGAGAACCTTGAGAAGAAAAACGCCCATCGGGCCTGGCGGGGTCTCAGACGTTTGGCGGACTTGAGATACTCAAGGTTCTTATGGTCAGTATAGATCAATATCGGGTGTGCTGCCCCTTCCAGCAGGTATCTCCACTCCTCTAGAGCGGCTTTGATAGCCAGGAGTTCCCGGTCGCCCACGTCGTAGTTCCTCTCAGCCGGAGCAAGTTTCCTCGAGAAAAAGGCCACTGGGTGCACTAGGCTCTTGAGACCAGAGCGTTGGGAGAGGACCGCCCCTACAGCATTTTCCGAGGTGTCTACCTCTAAGATGTAGGGAAGAGCCGGATTAGGGTGGCACAGCACCGGAGCAGACGTGAATAGTCCCTTTAGTATTTCAAAGGCGGACTGAGCCTCAGAAGACCAGCGGAACCGGATTCCCTGCTTGGTGAGCTGGGTGATGGGCGAGATGATGGCTGAGAAATTTTTAATAAATTTGCGATAAAAATATGCGAACCCAACAAAGCGTTGGATGCCCCTTTTTATCCATGGGTGCTGGCCATGTCAGGATTGCAGTCACCTTTTGTGGGTCCATTTCAATGCCCTCAGGGGAGAGGATTAGACCCAGGAACTGGATGCTCCGACGTTCAAACTCACACTTCTCGGGCTTGGCGGTGTTGACGGAGCCGACCAAGGACAATTCTCACATGCCGCTGATGGTCTTCTAGAGAGGAGGAGAAGATGAGAATATCATCCAAGTAGGCTATAACAAAGATATCCAGGAAGTCTCTGAGAATATTGTTAATAAAGAATTGGAAGGTAGCGGAAGCATTGCACAAGCCGAAGGGCATAACGAGATACTCGTAGTGGCCGAATCTGGTGCGGAACGCAGTCTTCCACTCATCTCCTTCTCTTATGCGGATGAGATTATACGCCCCTCTCAAGTCCAGTTTAGTGAAGACCGTGGCAGAGCGTAGTCTCTGAAATAGCTCTGGTACCAGGGGGAGTGGATAGCGGTTCTTCACCGTGACCCTGTTCAAGTCCCGGTAATCGATGCAGGGTCGAAGTGTGTGGTCCTTTTTTTCCACAAAAAATATACCCGCACCGGCAGGAGAGGTGGAAGGGCGGATGAAGCCCTTCTGCAGGTTTTCATCAAGGTATTCCTTCAGTGCCCCCAACTCCTTTTCAGACAACGGAAAACTCCTTCCAAAGAGTATTTCGGCCCCGGGGAGGAGCTCTATTGGGCAGTCGTAGGACCAGTGTGGGGGAAGAGAGTCTGCGCCTTGCTTACTGAATACGTCTAAATATTCGTGATAGGCCTGGGGCACCTTCTGGCAAAGTTCATGATCTGAGTCCAGGCACAGCAGAGTTGGAGACAAGGGTGAAGTAGCTGGGAGACAATGTTCTTGGCAATAAGGGGACGTAAACTGGATCAGCCCGGATTGCCAGTTGATCCGCGGGTTATGAGCTTGGAGCCACGGCAGGCCCAGAATAACAGGAAACAGGGGTGAGGTGATGGCGTCCAGGCGTAGCAGTTCCCGATGGCCGGAGAGAGTGGTAGTCGGTAGAGTTGGGGTCTCCTTTACTACCAGTCCAGATCTAACTCGAGACCCGTCAGCTAGGAGCACCGTGAACCCCTGCTCCTTGGGCAGGAGAGGAATACCTTGTTTGGCAGCAAACTCAAGGTCAATAAAGCAGCTGCAAGCTCCTGAGTCGATGATGGCTGTGACCGACACGGATCTTCCGGGTAGCTGGAAGGACACTGGAAGGGCCAAGTGGGCTGACCGGGCTGGCTGGAGTGAGGGTCCTATAGATGACCCAAGGAGGGCCGTCTGTTGTTTAGCTGGGCAGTTGTACACATAGTGACCTGCCTCACCACAGTAGAGGCAGAGGTGGCCCTGACGCCAGCGTAAGCGCTCATATGGAGGCAGCGGGGAGCAGGCCGGGACTTGGGGTTGGAGCATGGATTCAGCGGTGGCAGTCCGTTGAGGGTCATCAAATAGTTGAGACATCGCCTGGAACAAGGAGGACAGGGTACCCAGGCGGGTGTCCTGGGTCTCCCACAGGTGATGAGCCCAGGCTTGGGGTGCGCCCTGCAGCAGGGATATGACAAACCCCACCTTGATTTGCTCTGCCTGGAAAATCCGTGGCTGCAGGGTAAAGTAGAGCTGACAGGAGATACAAAAAGCCCTGAACTTGGACCGGTCTCCGCTGAACCTTTCAGGGGTAGGTACCCGGGGCTCTGGAGCGGGCATCGTAGTGGGTGAATCGAGGCTGGTGGTTGTTGCAGGGCCTGCAGTGGTGTTTACAACTTGCTCCTCGAGGAGGGCATGCTTCTCCTGAAGCGCCCTGATGGCTTGCGTAAGGTCCATGAGGTGTTGGTTGACCTCATGTAGACTAGAGGCCCCCCCTGCAGGCTCAGTCATGGCTGTCTGATACTGTTAAGTACCTGGTAGTGAGCCTGACGGTCGGGGGTGGCCTCTCCTACGACTCCGGTTCGTGGGACCGCTGGAGTTGGGAACAGCGGCCACAGGAGCACAGTGGGGTAAGAGTGCCTGTAGAAGTCCAGGAGTAACCGTCAGCAGCGGACAGGAGATGTACTGGAAGGGTGCTGATGTTTAGAGCAGGATACTTGCTGGGACCGGATGGTCGCAGGCACAGTAGCGGAGTCAGGGACGAGCAGGGTCGGCAACGGGCAGGCAGCAGAGGTACAGAAGGATCAGGCAGTCGGATGGTCGTAGGCAAGCCAGGGGTCGGTACAGGCAGAGTTCAGGCAAAGTCAGTCAGGCCGGGTCACAGGAATCAGGTAACGGGTAGCAGAACACTCAGGAAAACAGGGTACACGCTGTAGATCAGACAGCATTTGCTTACAGGAAGCAGGAAGTTTAAATAGAGCTGCTCCTCTAAGAATTAGAGGAAACCACAACCACATGCTATTAACCCTCCGCACCGTCTTCTAACAGGTGGAGGGTGGTTGGGCGGAGGTTGACGGCAGTGTTAATTTCGTCAACTAAAACATTTTAGTCGACTAACTTAAAACCATTTTAGTCGACTAAAATAGGACTAAAACTAAAACAATTGAGATGCCTAAAATACAACTAAAACTAAAATGGCATTTTAGTCAAAAGACGAAGACTAAAACGAAATTGAAATTTGACATCAAAATGAACACTGGTCTGTAGTGCATGTTCATACCTCAATACCATAAATAATTACATATTAGATTTTTCACTCCAGCGGTATAATGATTTTGGAAATTGTAGAGAAATGCTTAACTGCTTCCCGACCGCGCGCCGTCTTTTCACGGCGGCAGTCGGGGAGCCCTGCGCGAATCGCCGTAAATAAACGGCGATTCGCATTTGGCCACCAGGAGGCGCGTACCGGCAGGGTGCACGCGCGCCCCCGCCGCACTCCTGGGGAGTGTGCCCGCGGCTCGGGCGGACCCGATATCCGCCGGCGAGCCGCGATGAGCGGCTATAGGGAAAAGAACGGGGAACCGCCGATGTAAACACGGCGGTTCCCCGCCCTGTCAGTGGGGCATGAGAGATCTACTGATCCCTGTCACTGGGATCAGTTAGATCTCTCATGCCCATGTTAGCCCAACCCCCCCCACAGTAAGAACACTCCCAGGGAACACAGTTAACCCCTAGCTCTCCCCCTGCAGGTTAACCCCTTCACTGCCAATGACATTTATACAGTAATCAGTGGACATTTAAATTTCTGACCGCTGAATAAATGTCATTGGTCCCAAAAAAGTGTCAAAATGGTCCGACATGTCCCCCCCAATATCGCATTACCACTAAAAATCGCAGATCGCCGCCATTATTAGTAAAAAATAAAAAAAAAAATAAAAACCCCAGAAATGAATTCTCACCATCCGTAAACGCGGCCACTTTTGCGCAAACCAATCAATAAACGCTGATTGCAATTTTTTTTATCGCAAATATGAGGAATTATATAAATCGGCCAAAAACGGTGAAAAAAAATGTTTTTTTATATTTTTTTTTTTGGATTAGAATTTTAGCAAAAAGTAAGAAATGTGGGTTTTTTTGCAAAATGGTCGCTCTTCTTTTGTTTATAGCGGCGATAAGAAATGACGCAGAGGCGATCAAATACCACCAAAAGAAAGCTCTATTTGTGGGAAAAAAAAGGACGCAAATTTTGTTTGGGTACAATGTCGCACGACCGCGCAATTGTCAGTCAAAGCGACGCAGCGCCGAATCGCAAAAAGTGCTCTGGTCCTAAAGCTGCAAAACCTTCCGGTTGGTAAGTGGTTAAATAATGCATTACGAATTAAAGCGGAGTTCCACCCTGTTAAAAGTCAGCAGCTACCAAAAGGGTACACCTGTCCCGAGGGCTCGCCCGTCTCCCCCTCCCCTCGGCGGCGCCGGCATCACAAGTGTGGGCACCCGGCTTTGGCATGTGCAAGTCGCGCTGCGGCTTGTGAATGGCTCGGCGTATCTTCTGGGACCTGTGATGTGTTCCAGAAGATCGCCGAGAGGGAGGGGGGAAGGTGAACTTCCTTTCCGGAGCTGTGGCCCCATGGGAGGAAGTGGACCTGGGACCCTGTGAAAACGGGGTCCCTGGTCACCCCTCAAAAAATGACATGCCAATTGTGGCATGTCAGGGGGTCACCTTCCCTTAAAGCGGAAGTTCCACTTTTGGGTGGAACTCGGCTTTAACTTCGGACATTCAAATGCAAGGTATTTGATGTTTTGACCTGTTATAATGCTGACACCGGGAAGAGACTTTCTACCAGCTTATAAAATATGAAATATTTTAGGTATATTGAGTGTACAGATCATGACTGTTTTTAGACTAAAACGAGCTAAAGCTTAAACTAACTAGGAACAGACAATAAATGAATTTTACAACTTCGGGTGTGGGTGTATTCCTCTTATATGGTCTTCAGTAATTTGGTACAGGCGGTCCCCGGGTTACAAACAAGATAGGGACTGTAGGGTTGTTCTTAAGTTGAATTTGTGTAATTGTAGGGCCATATATGTCTGCGTGTGTGTTGCCACAAGAGGGCGACAAAGCCCAG
Source organism: Glandirana rugosa (assembly GCA_018402905.1). NCBI lineage: Eukaryota > Metazoa > Chordata > Amphibia > Anura > Ranidae > Glandirana > Glandirana rugosa. The sequence goes on along the minus strand of BLSH010303973.1, from coordinate 8,961 downwards.
TGTATATAGATCCTGAGTTGAGTTCAGGTTTTGCATGGAGGAATCCACCCACACAGACTTAAATATAATTTAGAGAGAGTATTCTTAAGCACAGAACTATAATAACGAGATAGTAAAAAAGAGAAAACAATAATATTCAGGTATGACATTATGTCAGCATAAGTTTGTGTATAATGAGCATAGCAATGCTCATCAAGTAAACTAAACTATGAGCTTTTCTGATCTAGGACACATTGTATGATTAAGAGTATCAGTCCATATCGTATGTGCATATACAGTACCTATTTATGTTCCAGAAATATTTTGCCCTAAGGCTCTAAAAAGGTTTGTTAGTTCAGGGTTTCGGCATACATGAATATCACCATAGGGGGTAGTAGGCTACTAGAGATGGTAATCTAATACAAGTTTGTGATTAGCCAGGGGTAGCCTGACTATACATGTAGATGCCATGCAAAGCTGGTTATTGGGCTAGAAACCATGTGGGTAATCAAAAAGAAGGAAGAAGTTGAATGTGACCATTTGATAAAAGTCACGTTACGCAATCAGTGGTGACATTTTGCGTTGGGTTAACCACTAACTGATCTAAAGTTAAAGTTTCAGTTATTATTAGAGGTAACTGGGTATTGTGTTTAGTAGAAATTATAAATATAGAGTTTGTTAGCACATATACATGTGTCCATTCAGTTTGTCATTCTCTCTCATGCATCTTAGAAGGGAGAAGAGCTGAACTTAAACAGATGGAAAGAAGGTTGATCCCTCGTATGGGGATGACAAAAACGAGGATATAGTTGTATTGCGAGTAGTGTGTTTATACTCACTATCTTCAGTGGGGGTGTGTGTGGTTTGCATCTCTCCGGGTAGTTCTGATTTAAGTAGTGATGAACTGCAGCAAGGGGCTTTATTCCTTCCTGTGCTTGCGGTGTGCTGGAGATGAGGGAAGACCTCCCTCTACTGGAGGGGGGGAATATCTGGCTGACAGGCGGTGCCGTCTTTGTGAAGGGTGATCGCCATGTTGTTGCATGTCCATAGGTTCTTCAGGTGGCCGTGGTTGAGGGTGCAAGTCGCAGTACCAGTTAGGTAGATCCACCAAGGGTAAGTTCAGTCTCTCACAGAAAGAGGGTAGGTCTTCTGGCACTTTCAGGAGTGTCGGGGGATTTGGAGGCCCAGCAGAGAGACAAAATGGAAATTTCTATCTATAGGGGATGTTCCTTTCTCTCAGGATGTCCAAGAGGGCGCAGATCTTTACGTTGTTGTAGGGTCATTTGTGAAAGATCCTGGAAAAGTTTTATCTCATGGCCCTGGAATAAGATGCGGCCTCTGCCTCTAGCTCTGTGCAGGATGTCTTCTTTTAGCTTAGTTTACTATATTGCAAATGACATCTTTGGGGGGTTCATTGTCTCCCCCTCTGGGTCTTAGTGCCCTATGAAATCTTTCCAGTTCAATGGGGGTCTCAAGGGCTCTTCTTGCAAGCAGATCATTAAAAATGGCTAGGAGAGAGGAGTGCAATTGATCTGGTTCAAAGGTCTCAGGAAGGTTTCTGATCCTTATATTATGTCTACGCCCTCTGTTCTCTAAATCCTCTAAATGGCATTTCATATCCCTTAGTTGTAGAGTGTGCGAGTCAATGATACATTTAGAGGTGTGGATTTCTATGTCATGGTGGGCAGTGATGTCTTCTATCTCTTCCACCCTGGTAACAACTTTCTGGAAGTCCATTTTGAGGTGAGCTATTGCCATAGCTAATGTGTTTTTAATGTCTGCAGCTACTGCATGTAGATCATGTAAGCTTAAGGCATGCTGTACCTGTTCACCGGGCGGTGAGGGCCTTCATGCTGTGCCTTGTGTTTCCCGTCGCTCGGGGCTGCGGCTAGCTTGCCTCGCGGTCTCCCCTGAGGCCTTCGGCTCCCTCATTTTGTCCCACGATTGGGAGCGAAATATATCCACTATCGGCATGTTGGCGTCCGGCGGAGTCGTCCTGGGTGAGCGGGATAGAGTGGGTGACTGTTCCCCCTTCGCCTTACCCATTCTGCTTGCTGGGATAGCCCCTGTGTGCTGTGAGACGCACCACGGTGAGTAGGAGCGGAGATCTCAATCGACCATTTTCCTCAGCATCCAGACCACGCCGCCCCCTTCTTATATTAGTGTACCCCCTCCTTACATCAGTGTGCCCCTCTCTTATATGAGTGTGCCCCCCCCTTAGATTTGCCTGCTCCCTTACATCAGTGTGCCCCCTTACATCAGTGTGCACTCCTTAACATTAATTGTGCCCCTCTTACATCAGCGGGCCCCTTCCTTACATCTGTGTGCCCCCCTCTTGTATGATTGTGTTCCCCTTACCTCATTGCACCCCCTCATACATCAGTGTGTCCCACTCATTACTGTGAGTATATTCTCTCCCCGTGTG
>BLSH010303932.1:27400-42567 GCA_018402905.1 Glandirana rugosa | reverse complement strand
CCAGACCAGAGCAACACTGAGTTCTCTTCCTGGTCATTTAAAGCAACTGAAGGGGGATCTGGGTGAACCAGAAACTCTGGGCCGGAAACAGCTCTGCCACGGTGGCTGGCAAAACCTGGGCTGGACTCTTTCTAATCCACTCCAAGTGAACACATGTGAGGCGACAGATATTGCCCGTAGAGTTGAGTGGACACCTGGATGTTCGGGTTCATTGGGTTAGGCCGAACTTCGCGAAAAAGATCAAGTTCGGCACCGAACTTGACCCCGGACCCTGAACCCCATTAAAGTCAATGGTGACCCGAACTTTTGGGCACAAAAATGGCTATAAAGAAGTCTTGTAAAGGGCTAGAGGGCTGCAAAAGGAAGCAAAATGGGGGTAAGAGTAGGACTAGTGTCCTGCAAACAAATGTGGATAGGGAAATAACTTACAATCACATAGAAAAAAAATGGAGGAGGAGGTGGATGTGGAGTAGGAGGTTGAGGAGGCCATGACCATGGTGGTGTAGGTGGAAGTGGTGGTGGAGGAGGAGGAGGTAGCCAACACTGTTTTTTGTTTGTTTGGTTTTTTTTTACAATTGGGGTAGCCCCCAAAATATTGAGACATATTAAAAAGAAAAAGTATACCAATGGCTGTGTGAGGCCAGTCTAAATGGCTATTCTGCACAAGGTACAGACAAGTCTTGTGGGATTCATGCCTGGTTCATTTTAATAAACGTTAGCTTGTCCATGTTGGCTGTGGACAGGCGGCTGCGCTTGTCTGTGATAACGCCCCCTGCCGTGCTAAACACACGTTCAGTCAATACACTGGCTGCAGGGCAGGCCAGCACCTCCAAGGCATAAAGGGCAAGCTCAGGCCATGTGGCCAATTTGGAGACCCAGAAGTTGAATGGGGCAGACCCATCAGTCAGTACGTGTAGGCGTGTGCACACATACTGTTCCACCATGTTGCTGAAATGCTGCCTCCTGCTGAGACGTTGCCTATCAGCTGGTGGTGCTGTTTGTTGTGGCGTGCTGCTGACAAAGCTTTTCCACATTTCGGCCATGCCAACCCTGCTTTCTGAGGTGCTGGCGGTGCAACAGCTGCATTGGCGATCTCTTCCTCCTCTGCCTTCACCTTGTGCTTCCACTGAGCCCCCGGTGTCATTTGGGAATGCACTCAGCAGCGCGTCTACCAGCGTGCGCTTGTAGTTGCGCATCTTCCGATCACGCTCCAGTAAGGAAATTAAGGACAGCATGTTGTCCTTGTAACGGGGATCCAGCAGGGTGGCCACCCAGTAATCAGCACAAGTTACAATGTGGACAACTCAGCTGTCATTAAGCAGGCAATGCAGCATGTAGTCGCTCATGTGTGCCAGGCTACCCAGAGGCAAAGACAAACTGTCCTCTGTGGGAGATGTATCATCTATGCCCTCCGTATCTCCCAAGCCACGCTCCAGTGATGCCCACGAGCTGCGTTGGGTGCCACTCTGCTGTGAACACGGTTCCTCCTCCTCAATGTCCTCGTCCTCCTCATCCTCCAGAACTGTGCCCCTGGCTTGAAATTTTTTTACCTGGCCTATGCTGGTGCAATAACCCACCCTCCGAGCCACTTGTGAATGAGTGGCCTGATAACCGTGGAAATGACCCCTCTTCCTCCTTCTCCTGTGCCACATCCTCTTCCATAATCGCCCAAAGTGTTTTTCCAAGGAGACATAGAAGTGGGATAGTAACGCTGAGAACAGCGTCATTGGCACTGGCCATGTTGGTGGAGTACTCGAAACACTGCAATATGTTACACAGGTCTCGCATGGAGGCCCACTCGTTGGTGGTGAAGTGGTGCTGTTCCGCAGAGCGACTGACCCGTGCGTGCTGCAGCTGAAACTCCACTATTACCTTCTGCTACTCGCACAGTCTCTCCAGCATGTGCAAGGTGGAGTTCCACCTTGTGGGCACGTCGCATAGGCGGCAGTGAGCGGGAAGGCCGAAGTTCCGCTTCAGTGCAGACAGGCGAGCAGCAGCAGGGTGAGAACGCTGAAAGCGCTCACAGACGGCCCACACTTTCTGCATAAGCTCTGACATATTTGGATTTTTTAGAAATTTCTGCACCACCAAATTCAGCACATGCGCCAGGCAAGGGATGTGCGTCAAACCGGCTAGGCCCAGAGCTGCTACGAGATTTCGCCCATTATCGCACACCACCAGGCCGGGCTTGAGGCTCAGTGGCAACAACCACTCATTGGTCTGTTGTTCAATGCTCGTCCACAGCTCCTGCGCAGTGTGGGGTTTATCCCCAAATATATCAGTTTTAAAACAGCCTGCTGTCATTTCCCCCTGGATGTGTTGAAGTTGGTGGTGAAGGTGTTACGCTGAGCAGATGAGGAGGTGGTAGAGGAGGAGGAAGCAGAGTAGGAGGAGGAGGCAACAGGAGGCAAAGAGAAATGCCCTGCAATACTCGATGGCGGAAGGACATGCACCAAACGGCTAGCCGCCTCAGTCCCACCCGCCACTACATTTGCCCAGTGTGCAGTTAGCAAGGTATAGTGTCCCTGCCCGTGCTTACTGGTCCACGTATCAGTGGTTATGTAGACCTTGCCACAGATGGCGTTGAGCAATGCACACTTGATCTTGTCCCCGACTTGTTTGTGCAGGGAAGGGATGGCTCGCCTGGAAAAGTAGTGGCGGCTGGGAACCATGTACTGTGGGACAGACACTGCCATCAGGTTTTTAAAACTGTCCGTGTCCACCAGACGGAATGACAGTATTTCAAATGCCACGAATTTTGAAATGCTGCCATTCAGGGCCAGGGATTGCGGGTGGGTAGGGGGGTACTTCCTCTTTCTCCAGTGTTTAGGAGATGGAGAGCTGTAAGCTTCCATGGAACCGTGTGGAAATGCTTGGGGGCGGTGGCGGACATGGTGGCATTGCTGTCACATCGTCTGTTTGCTGGGTGGCAGGTGACACTGGCATGTAGAGGTGGAGGAAGAGGCCGAGGCAGCAGCAGAAGAGGAAGCAGGAGGAGGCCGAGACCTCTCTTGGATTTTGAGGTGCTTATTCCACTGCAGCTCGTGCTTTGCATGTAGATGCCTGGTCATGCAGGTTGTGCTCAGGTTTAGAACATTTATGCCTCGCTTCAGGCTCTCATTGCACAGCGTGCAAACCATTTGTGCCTTGTCGTCAGCACATTGTCTGAAGAACTGCCACACCGGGGAACGCCTTTGAGCTGCCTTTGCTGTGCTAGGTCCCTGGTTGCGGTGGGTAGTAGCAGGCGTACTGTCTAGGGGACGGTTGCTCCGCTTTTGCAACCTGCTTCCTCTTTTGCTGTGCTGGTGCCTCTGTGCGACCACCACCTCTTCCTCCAAACTGCACACGTCACTCACATGACCTTCATTCCATGTGGGGTCTAGGACCTCGTCATCCTCCACATCATCTTCCACCCACCCTTTACCACTGCCCTCCTTGTCAGTCTGCACACTGTAGAAAGCCGCAGCAGTTGGCACCTGTGTTTCGTCATCATCAGAGACATGCTACGGTGGTGTTTCCATGTCCTCATCCTGAAACAGAAGTGGTTGGGCATCGGTGCACTCAATGTCTTCCACTTCTGGGGCAGGACTATGTGGATGGCCCACGGAATGCACACCAGCAGAGTCATCAAAAAGCATAAGAGACTGCTGCATGACTTGGGGCTCAGACTGCTTGGCTGATTTACAAGGGGCTGAGGTGAAAGACAGATGGCCATGGGATTCAGGTGCCAACGCAGATCTTTCATCAAGGGACCGGATGGGAAACAATGTGAAGGAACTTGAGGCATTGTCAGCCACCCAATCTACTATCGCCTGTACTTGTTCTGGCCTCACCATTCGTTAAGTGGCATTCGGGCCTACCATATAACGTTGAAGGTTCTGTCAGCTACTCGCACCTGAGGAAGGTGTTTCACTTGTGCGTGTAGCTGGCACAAATCGACCACGTCCTCTCCTTGCAACAGGAACTTCACCAACACCACCAACACCAGCAGCACCAGCAGCATGATGACCACAACCACGTCCCTTATTTGACACTCTCCTCATTCACCGACAGGAACCTCTCCCTACTCCAGTATGAGATAATTTTAAAACGATAATATGTCCCTCACAGCACCGACAGGAACCTCTCCCTACTCCACTATGAGATGATTTTAGAATGATAATCTGTCCCTCACAACACCGACAGGAACCTCTCCCTACTGCAGTATGAAATGATTTTAGAACGATAATATGTCCCTCAAAGCACCGACAGGAACCTCTCCCTATTATACCATGAGATGATTTTAGAACGATAATATGTCCCTCACAGCACCGACCGGAACCTCTCCCTATTCCTCTATGAGACGATTTTAGAATAATATGTCCCCCACAGCACCGACAGGAACCTGTCCCTACTGCAGTATGAGATGATTTTAGAACGATAATCTGTCCCTCACAGCACCTACAGGAACCTCTCCCTATTCCACTATGAGATGATTTTAGAACGATAATATGTCCCTCATAGCACCGTCCAGAACCTCTCCCTATTCTACTATGAGATGCTTTTAGAATGATAATATGTCCTTAACAGCGCCGACAGGAACCTGTCCCTACTGCAGTATGAGATGATTTTAGAACGATAATCTGTCCCTCACAGCACCGACAGGAACCTCTCCCTACTCCACTATGAGATGATTTTAGAACGATAATATGTCCCTCACAGCACTGACAGGAACCTCTCCCTACTCCACTATGAGATGATTTTTGAATGAAAATATGTCCCTCACAGTGCCAACAGGAACCTCTCCCTATTCCACTATGTAGATGATTTTAGAACGATAATATGTCCCTCACAGCACCGACCAGAACCTCTCCCTATTCCACTATGAGATGATTTTAGAATGATATGTCCCTCACAGCACTGACAGGAACCTGTCACTATTGCAGTATGAGATTATTTTAGAACGATATTCTGTCCCTCACAGCACCTACAGGAACCTTTCCCTACTGCAGTATGAGATGATTTTAGAATGATAATATGTCCCTCATAGCACCGACAGGAACATCTCCCTATTCCACTATGAGATGATTTTAGAACGATAATATGTCCCTCACAGCACCAACAGGAACCTCTCCCTACTCCACTAAGAGACGATTTTAGAATGATAATATGTCCCTCACAGCACCGACAGGAACCTCTCACTACTCCACTATGAGATGATTTTAGAACGATAATCTGTTCCTCACAGCACCAACAGGAACCTGTCCCTACTGCAGTATGAGATGATTTTAGAATGATAATATGTCCCTCACAGCACCGACAGGAACCTCTCCCTACTCCACTATGAGATGATTTTAGAACAATAATCTGTTCCTCACAGCACCGTCAGGAACCTCTCCCTATTCCATTATGAGATGATTTTAGAACGATAATATCCCCCTCACAGCACCGACAGGAACCTCTCCCTACTGCACTTTATGATGATTTTAGAATGATAATCTGTCCCTCACAGCACCAACAGGAACCTCTCCCTACTCCGCTATGAGATGATTTTAGAACGATAATATGTCCCTCACAGCACCGACAGGAACCTCTCCCTACTCCACTATGAGATGGGTTTAGAACGATAATATGTCCCTCACAGCACCGCCAAGAACCTGTCTCTAATGCAGGATGACATGATATTAGAACCCTAATCTTTCCCTCACAGCACTAGGAACCTGTACCTACTCCAGTATCAGATGTTTTTAGAACGCTAATCTTTCCCTCACAGTACCACCAGGAACCTGTCCCTAATGCAGGATGAGATGATATTAGAACGCTAATCTCTCCCTCACAGCTGCAGCAGCATCCTCTCCCTACTCCAGTACCAGACGATGTGACACGTGGCACTACGTGACTCCAGCTCATATAGAGGCTGGGTCACATGATGCACTAGCCAATCACAGCCATGCCATTAGTAGGCAAGGCTGTGAAGGCTTCTAAGGGCAAATGAGTGAAACGCTTGTTGATTGGCTGCCCTTCAGCTATTCAACAGGCGCCAAAAATAGTCTGGGTCACATGATGCACTGACCAATCACAGCCACACCATTAGTAGGCATGGCTGTGATGGCTTCTAAGGGCAAATGAGTGAAATGCTTGTTGATTGGCTGCCCTTCAGCTATTGAAAAGGCGCAAAAAATACACGAATATCGAACATGAACCCAGACTTTTTCTCAAATGTCCGGACACCCCAAAGTCCAGTACTAACCCGAACTACTATCTCGCCTCGCATAATGTCACACATCCCCCCCTCTGCTCAAGCCCCTGTGGCTGAGCAACTGTCACACACATACAGTGGACCCGGGAAAGGGCATCTGCATTGTTTTGCAGCTTTCCTGCCTTTTGTTCCACTGTAAACTTGTAGGGCCAAAAACCACCTTCTCACCCCACTATTTTTTCCCTGTTGTCACACATCCACTTTTTGGGGGCATGGTTGGTGACCAGTCTAAACGGCCTTCCCAGCAAATAATACTTTAGGGCCTCCAAGGCCCATTTAATGGCAAGACAGTCTTTCTCGACGATGGTATCATTTTTTCATGCCTGTTTGGTTTGCTCAGGTATATAACCAGGTGCTCCTCCCCGTCTCTAATCTGGGACAGTACAGCACCTAGACACACACAACGGAAGCATCAGTCTGCACCACGAAATCTTTCTTGACATCTGGGGTCACAAGCACCGGTTGTACACAGAGGGCTTGTTTTAACTTCTGAAACACTTTCTCGGCTTCATGGCTCCACTTCACCATGATCGACCCTCTACCCTTTGTCAGGTCCGTCAGGGGGACTGCAATTGTGGCAAAGTCGGGTATGAAGTGTCTAGAGTACCCCATGATCCCCAGGAATGCACACACCTGCTTTTTAGTTAGAGGTTGGGGCCATTTTTGGATTGCCTCTAGTTTGTTGGTTTGTGGCTTAACGAGTCCCCGTCCAATAATGTGGCCTCCTCTAGACCGATGGCACATTTTTTGGGGTTGGTTGTGAGACCCACTTTCCTAAGTGAATCTATCACTGCTTGCACTCAAGGTAGATGCGATTGCCAATCTGGGCTGTGAATGACCACATCATCCAAGTAGGCGGCTGCGTAGGAGCGGTGCGGTCATAAGTAGAGTTGATCAAACCTCTGGAAGTTCGGGTTCTGCAGGTTCGTCCGAACTTCGGGAAAAAGTCCGGGTTGACCCGAACTTTGTCCCGGACCCCGAACCCCATTGAAATCAATGGGGACCCAAACTTTTAGGCACAAAAATGGCTGTAACAAAGTCCTGGCAAGGCCTAGAGGTCTGCAAAAGGAAGGAAAATGGGGGTAAGAGTCGGACAAGTGCCCTACAAAGAAATGGGGATAGGGAAATAACTTAAAAATAATTTTTAAGCTAAAATCACATAAAAAAAATCAAAAATGGAGGTGGATGTGGAGTTGGAGGTTGAGGAGGCGGTGAAAGTGGCGGTGGAGGAGGAGGTAGCCAACACTGTTTTTTTTTATTTTTGTGCAAGAAATGATGATTTAAAATCATCTCCAAGTTCTATAGGGAAAGTTTCATCCAGCCGCATAGAGAGCCATATTATTGTTCTAAAATCATCTCCAAGTTCTATAAGGAAAGTTTCTTCCAGCCACTTAGAGAGCCATATTATTGTTCTAAAATCATCTTCAAGTTCTATAGGGAAAGTTTCATCCAGCTGCATAGAGAGCCATATTATTGTTCTAAAATTATCTCCAAGTTCTATAAGGAAAGTTTCTTAGAACAATAATTTTTAGAACAATAATATGGCTCTCTATGCGGCTGGAAGAAACTTTCCCTATATAACTTGGAGATGATTTTAGAACAATAATATGGCTCTCTATGCGGCTGGATGAAACTTTCCCTATAGAACTTGGAGATGATTTTAGAACAATAATATGGCTCTCTATGCGGCTGGAAGAAACTTTCCTTATAGAACTTGGAGATGATTTTAGAAAAATAATATGGCGCTCTATGTGGCTGGATGAAACTTTCCCTATAGAACTTGGAGATGATTTTAGAATAATAATCTGTCCCTCTAAGCAACAGCTGGAACCTTTCCCTATAGAGCTTGGAGATGATTTTAGAACAATAATCTTTCCCTTAAAGCAAGAGCTGGAAACTTTCCCTATAGAACTTGGAGATGATTTTAGAATAATAATCTGTCCCTCTAAGCAACAGCTGGAACCTTTCCCTATAGAACTTGGAGATGATTTTAGAACAATAATCTTTCCCTTAAAGCAACAGACTCTACCTAGTCCAGTCAGATTGTTCTGTGCAGCAGGATGAGGTCTGCAATCTGACCCTCAAAGCAGCATTACTAGTATCTCTACCTAGTCCACAATCAGATCGTTCAGTAATGCAGGATGAGATGTTCTATAATATCTGCAATCTGTCCCTCACAGAGCCAGCAGCATCCTCTCCCTAAACTATCCTGAGAGCATATGACATGCAGCACGGTGACTCCAGCCCCATATAGAGGCTGTGTCACATGATGCAATGGCCAATCACAGCCACGCCATTAGTAGACATGGCTGTGATGGCTTCTAAGGGCAAACCAGTGAACACTTGTTGATTGGCTGGCCTTGGCAGCTATTCAACACGTGGAATCAAATACCAGAACCCCGAACTCGAACCCAGACTTTTTATGAAATGTCCTGGTTCGGGTCCGGGTCCCGGACACCCCAAAGTTCGGTACGGACCCGAACTTTACAGTCCATGTTCGCTCAACTCTAGTCATAAGGAATGATGCAGGGTCACTGTGTAACCCAAATGGCATCCGCTTGTATTGAAACTACCCTTCAGGAGTAGAAAAGGCAGTCTTCTCCTTTGCTGCCTCTGTTAGGGGTATCTGCCAATAGCCCTTAGTTAGGTCTAGGGTTGTTATGTACCGGACACCTCCCAATCGGTCTATAAGTTTGTCAACCCAAGGCATCGGGTATGCATCAAACGTAAACACGCTATTTAACTTTCTAAAGTCATTACAGAACCTGATAGTGGGGTTTGGGACCAGCACTATGGGGCTTGACCAGTCACTGTGGGACTCCTCTATCATGTCCAATTCTAACATGGTCTTGATTTCTTTTGCCATTGCCTTGCACCTAGCCTCAGGGTTTCTATAGGGTTTCACATTTATGCGAACACCTGGTTCTGTAATTATGTCATGCTGGATCACTGAGGTCAGTCTAAGTAAAGGGGAGAAAAGGTCTCTATTATTACTCACAAATTATTTAACGTCATTTTGTTGCGTTACAGACAAAGACTCGGTTATGGGGACGTCAGGGGTCATTGGTACCCTGTCCTTTTGAGGAGCGGAGACGGTCAGTAAACTCTCTCTGTCCTTCCACAGTTTTAAGAGATTAACATGGTAAATTTGCTCCGGTTTTCTCTTCCCTGGCTGGTAAACTTTGTAGTTTAACACCCCTACTCTTTCTATAACCTCAAAGGAACCCTGCCACTTGGCCAGGAATTTACTTTCCACAGTGGGGACTAGCACCAGCAATCTATCCCCGGGGTTGAAAGTTTGCGTCATGGCACCCCGATTATAAACCCTCCTCTGGGCTTCCTGGGCTCACTCCATATGTTCCCATACAAGGGGCAGGACAGCTGCTATTCAATCCTGCATCAAGGAGATATGCTCAATGACTCTTCTATATGGGGTGGCCTCTCCTTCTCACGTTTCTTTTGCAACATCTAGCAGCCCCCTGGGATACCATACAAGAGTTCAAACAGGGAATAACCTATAGAAACCTGCGGAACCTCTCATATGGAAAACATGTGATATGGTAGCAAAAAATCCCAATTTCTCCCATTTTTGTTGACCACCTTTTTCAACATACTTTTGAGGGCTTTATTAAATCTCTCCACAAGTTCATCCGTTTGGGGGTGGTATACAGAGGTACGGAGATGGGAGATTTTGTACAACTTGCACAGTTCCTTAGTAACCCTGGACATGAACAGGGTGCCCTGGTCTGTTAAGACCTCTTTTGGGATTCCAACATGACTAAAAACCTGGACCAATTCCTTAGCGATACTCTTAACGGAGGTATTTCACAAAGGTATGGCTTCAGGATAGTGTGTCACGTAGTCCTGTATTACCAGAATGTGTTGGTGGCCCGGGCAAACTTCACTATTGGCCCCATCAGATCCATGCCATTTCTCTCAAAAGGCACTTTGATTATGGGTAGGGGAACAAGTGGACCGTGAAAATGGGGTGACGGTGCAGACATTTGACACTCGGGGCATGACTAACAATACTCTGACATCTGCATACAGACCGGGCCAGAAGAATCTCTGGGTTATCCTCTCCCTGGTCTTCTCCATACCCAGATGTCCCCCCATTATATGACCGGGGGCCAAGTCTAGCACCATCCTGCGAAAGGGTTTGGGAACCACCAGCTGTTATAACCTCGCCCTCACAGTGTTTTACCACCTGATACAGCAGATTGCTTTCAAGAGCCATGTAGGGGAAAGACACCCACCAATTAAGATCCACCTGTTCCCCATCCATCACCTTAATGTTCTCTCTGGCTGTTATGAGGGTGACATCTCGTACTAGCTCTGTACAAAAATCTCTCTAAGTCAGGGGTCACATTCTGTCCACTCTCACTATTAGAGTCAGAGATGTTCTCTGGTTCATTAACCTCCAGATGAGAGCTGTCTTCCAGCTCCTCCAGCTCCCCAGCCATTACAGGAAAAGGAAGAGGGTCTCCTCCTCCCTCGGTCCTGCCAACCATCTCCTCTTCCATTTGGCAAAAAGGGTCTGGTTAGAGCTCCCGTGCTTCACCAGCAGGGGGAGCTCCATCCTCCAGATTTTTTGGGCCTTCCCATAACCTCCGAAAATGGGGGAAGTCCCTCCCCACCAGGACCTCATGAAGCAGGAAATTGGTGTCAATCTCAACCACCGCAGTCTGGTAGTCCCGAGTGTCCCCGTGGATGCAAATGACCCCGATGGTGCTAAAATTACAACACTACCCGAATCAAGCAGTGCAGTGACTGGCTTCCCATCAACAGAAATTACACATTTACACATTTACTTTTCCATGCAACCCTGATGTGTTACAGTATATGCGACCTGTGCAAAAAGATATGCTTCTTTTCATATTAGCATTATCACACTGCATTGGTTCATCATTTAGGGGACAGTTGGCAGTAATATGTCCTAATGCATGACATCGATAGTACTGTATGTGCTCTATACCCAGTCCTCTCAAGGGTCCCCAAGACCTTCCTGGCTTCTTTGGCCAGTCTCCAGCTCTAGAGCCCATAGTCTCTTTAGCTGTAGCAGTTTTATCAACCTTCCCCACGCCCCTTGAACCCTGGAACAGTCTTACCGGGTCCACTGGGCATTCTTTCACCCGTAGATACATTGGAGTGGGGCGAAGATGGGTACAACAAGTCCTCAGCAGCGCTGTATCTCTCCACGAGGTCCACCAGTTGGTTTGCCATTTTGGGGTCTCCATGGCTGACCCACTTCCTTAAAGCCACAGGGAGCGCACTCAGATACCGGTCCATGACCACACGCTCCACGATCGAAGGGCCTGGCAAGGTCTCTGGCTGTAACCACTGCCTCGTGAAATGATCAAGTCAAACATTTGGGAGTGGGGTGCCTGGGTCATGCGATAGGTCCACTGATGCACCCGTTAAGCCCAGGCTACCATGGTGACACCCAGGCATGAGATTATCTTGGTTTTTAGAGACTCATAGCCCTGGACCTTATCCGGTTCCAAGTCAAAATAGGCCTTTTGGGGCTCACCTGTCAGAAAAGGAGCTAGCAGTCCTGACCATTGTCTTTTTTGCCATCCTTCCTGCACAGCGACTCTCTCAACAGTGGTGAGGTGTGCCTCCACATCATCAGAAGGTGTCATTTTCTGCAGGTGGTAACTAGCACGTATCAACTTTTGTTCAACTGTCACAGGAGGTGCGGACCCCTTCTTTAACTCCAGCAAGGCCTCTGCAAACTGGCGATTCAATTCTTGCTTAGCTGCATTGGCCTATGCGACCCACAGTGGCTTGTAGCAGGGCCATCATCATCTCCGCCATTGTGGAAAGTTGCCCACTGAATCCACCATGTGTGGGAGATTAGCTGGTGGGGATCACCTTTCCTGGGAAAAAGGCAGCTTGAAGGCAAGCTTTCTTAAGAGTCTGGCGAGTTGCTAGTTTTATTGATAAAAGGTTGTAAGTAATAAAACAAACAAAATAGCCAAAATAATTCCTTGCTGTCTGGCGCTAAACTATTACAGAGCAGGATACCTCTCTATACGGTGTCGGGCTCATCCCAGACACCTCCAAACAAAACAAATGCAAACGCTCTGTGTAGTGATACTGTGTCCCAGGCCAGAGCAACACTGAGTTCTCTTCGTGGTCATTTAAAGCAGCTGAAGGGGGATCTGGGTGGACCAGAAACTTCAGGCTGGAACCAGCTCTGCTGCGGTGGCTGGCAAAACCTGGGCCGGACTTTTTCTAATCCACTCCAAGTGAACGCATGCGAGGCGACAGATATTGCCCGTCTACTATCTTGCCTCGCATAACGTCACAATATACAATTTTTATGCTGTCTCATGTGATTGGAAGAAAGCTGTAGTATGGAAGGAAAATGGGCTGATATATGGATGTGTATTTATTTTTAGTTATCATCAACTTTTCCTGTATCCCTTTGAATATTAGTTGGTGGCTTTAAGACCTGGACCACCCATATAAATGATAAGATCTGCTCTTTCTCTTAGAGGATAGCACAAAACCCTTACTTTATCTAGTTTATATCTGTGGTAGATATACTGTATAGTTGTAATCTGTTGGATATGTATATTGTAGATAGCTATTGGAAAGAGATCATTTACACTATCAGCGATAGTGCCTTTGGCTTTATCTCAATGATGGCCATTGTATTCTTTTGTCATATTTTCCTAGTTCCTAGTTATTTCCCCTTTCCTAGCGGCAGGGGTATAGTTATTGCCACAACTGCAAACCAAGGCATTGAAGCCACAGCATGTTTACATTCCTAGCCTCTGTGTCTGAAGCTAAAGGAGGTAGCAACATTTTACATTTTTTTGGTTGTGCATATATTTTAACATTGGAGAGGTAGTCATAGTCCCACCGCATTGTTTTTTTTTCAAGCTATTTATTTCTTGGAAGATGCTGATTAAATTGATTAAATAACCAACACCACTCCTATACACGCATTGTAAAGGAAAGAAAATAAAGACACTTATTTCAACATGAATTTCCTTTAAACAATGCTAGGTGCTTATTTGCAGCAAACTATTGACATTGTACGTGTGAGAGCATTTAAAGGCATGGAATTGGAAGGAATTAGAAGGAAGCTGTTATGCCTAACTTCCAGAACATTCTTTGTTACTCCCCTCTCTTGCTCTTGGCTCAATTTGGGATGTACCATCTATTGGACACAAAAGAACATGTTAGTACCAAAATCTGAACATAAGCATATGTAGGTGTCATTAATAAATGCATACTTACATTTGACCATGGATGCTTTAAGGATGCAGCAGGGGACTTGTGCTGCATGTTTTTGCCCTGTTGAAAAGGACAAAATAATGGAAAATTGTATCAAGTACTTACCGTAATTTTCCTTTCCTGACGCCAAATCATGGCAGCATACTAGTGATAGAGCTCCGCCTCTTGACCACTCCCTCGGGACCAGTGAATAGCATAAAAAAAGGCATGATTAGCCACCCCCCCATTCTTTGTAACAAGCCACATACCGGAATGCACAGGGTGGGCCCGTATGCTGCCATGGTTTGACGTCAGGAAAGGACAATTTTCCGTTTTCCTGACGCCAACATGGCAGCATAGTAGTGATAGATAATTGACTGACAGGTGGGTTCTACTTGCCAAACCAATATTCTAATTAGGATGGGACAGTGGACTGAATAGTCCTTCCTACAAAGTCCTCTGATGACAAGGCCCCTTTGTCTACTCTGTAAAGTTTGAGTAGGTATGCTGGGATGATCATGACACTTCTACAGATGGATACTATAGATGCTCCCAAGTGGGCTGCCTATGAGACTGCAATCACTCTGGTAGAGTGCACCACCGCTGACAGAGGCTTACGCCCCCTCACCCTATATGCACCACCAAGCCTGCTAGAGTCCAGGCAGTAACCTCTTTCTTTGATGATCCCTGCTGGAATGACAAAAGGCTTATTACATGATCTGAAAGACCAATTGTGGACAGGTGCTTCTTTTTGAAAACGTCCAGGTCGTGTGACTTTCCTGTTTGATGTTGTGGAAATTAAGTCAATTCCCAGATGTCTGTTAAATAGAGGACTATTGTTACCTTTTATACAAGATGACCTACAAGACAGCCCTCTACTCTTTTTGTAAAGAAAACTTTTTTTTTTTTTGAAGCTCCAAGAGCTTGACTCTCAGACAAACTTCTGCTTAAAGTTTTTGCAATAGATACTGTCTTGTAGGTAATGGCCCAAACCAAATGCTGCTCTGTTGGAGCAAACAGTTAAATGGACAAAAGATCCAGCAACACCAATTGATCCCACTGGGAAAGACTCCTTTCCGTTTATGACTGAATCCTTATGACTGCCTTCAAAAGTCGTGCAGACTGAAGGATTCTTGGCCCATTTAAATTTGTTATTGCCAATAAAGCTGACACTTGCAAGCTCAGTGAGGATAGGCTAAGGCTCATGTCCAACCCTGCCTAGAGGATGTATAGAACAGCTGGGGGCAGTCCCCTGGATAGAAGAAGAATGACGTCCAGGTAGTGACAAACCCGGAGACCCTGTTCTCTGAGTGGAGCTGACATGGCACTGAGACCCTTGCCAACATTCTCAGAGATAGTCACGGTACAGTCGAGGTGAGTCTCTTGTCCCAGAGGCCCAAACAGTGATGGACCTGCAGTAAGAAGAAGATAGGTCCCCTGACGGGGGTCGACAAGATATGTAGGAGATCCGTCCCAACCTGTACTCGGAATCGGATAGGAGTGACTCGAACGTTCACAGTCGAAATAACCGTTATTGTTTAAATTTACCCGGTTCTTAGGAAGTCAGACGTGCTGAAAACTTCCGTCAGTATTCCTAAGTCAGTATTTGCCTTTCCTCAGAAAGGGTCACCCTAGTTAACCACAACGACCTAGAAAACAGGTAAATTGACAAACGAGGTTGTCTCGTCGTAAACCAAACCCG
>BLSH010303932.1:3920-14438 GCA_018402905.1 Glandirana rugosa | reverse complement strand
GGTTTAAATTTTTTTTACCCCCCCGCACCGGACCGTGCCTGTCGCTACCTGCGTGTCACTTCCCCGAGGACCTAAGGAGCTAGATTAGGACTCCTTAGGAGTGAGTGGTAGGTGGCTAGGCTCCATTTCTGTGGAGTTGGAGAGAGGGGTGTGAGGGACGAGGTCGGGACGTGGTAATAGTCCGCCGTCTTCGCGGCAGGAACAATGGCCTGACGGTGTTAGGACCGGAGGAGGAGAATCCCCTGTAGGTAGTGAGACGGGGAATCTCATGGAGTGGGATAGTAGCTAGTGGGCCTGTGTCCTATGGGGTTAGAGGGTCAGGACCCTGAATTAGGGGTAAGGATCCCCGGCCTCGCGTAGGTACGGCACTCCCGGTTATGGACCTAGTGATCCGGGTTGGGGATTAAGTCCCAGGACTGGGAGATTGGGGTATCCTGTGTCCGGGTGATCGATGATAGGGTGAGGTACTCTAAGGGGCAGAGTGATGGATGTCCCCTAAGAGGAGGAGGCCAGGATTGTGGCAGTCCGGTAACAAGGACGGCGCTTCTGCCGCCTGATAATGGTGCAGGGCTGGAGCAGGGAGTGTGGGGAGAGAGGTTGAGGTGTCTTTACCTCGGATCGGTGGATGGTGAGTGAGGATTCCTCAGGATTAGATCGAGGAATCCAGGAGCCCCTTCACTGTGCGTCCATCGCTGTCCGTGCCAGGCCACGCCCCCCCATTTTTTTTAAATTTGGCATTGGGTTCCCCTTAAAATCCATACCAGACCTGAAAGGCCTGGTACGGACTTTGGGGGGACCCCCTACTCAAAATTTTAATTTCATTTTGGCGTGAAGTTGCCCTTAAAATCTATGCCAGACCCTTATCTGAGCATGCATGCACTGTATACAGTCTACAAAGTGGTGTAGTGGATAGCACTTTCGCCTGGCAGCAAAAGAGTTGCTGGTTTGAATCCCAACCATGACACTACCTGCCTGGAGTTTGCATGTTCTCCCGGTGCCTGCGTGGGTTTCCTCCGGGTACTCCAGTTTCCTCCCACACTCCAAAGACATGCTGGTAGGTAGATTAGATCCTGACTAAATTGGCCCTAGTATATGTATGAATGTGAGTCAGGGACCTTAGATTGTAAGCTCCTTGAGGGTAGGGACTGATGTGAATGTACAATATACAGTCAGGTCCATAAATATTGGGACATCAACACAATTCTAACCTTTTTTGGCTCTATACACCACCACAATGGATTTGAAATTAAACAAACAACATGTGCTTCAACTGCAGACTTCCAGCTTTAATTTGAGGGTATTTACATCCAAATCAGGAGAACGGTGTAGGAATTACAACAGTTTGTATATGTGCCTCCCACTTTTTAAGGGACCAAAAGTAATGGGACAGATTAACAATCATAAATTAAACTTTCACTTTTTAATACTTGGTTGCAAATCCTTTGCAGTCAATTACAGCCTGAAGTCTGGAAAGCATAGACATCACCATACATTGGGTTTCATCCCTGGTGATGCTCTGCCAGGCTTCTATTGCAACTGTCTTCAGTTCCTGCTTGTTCTTGGGGCATTTTCCCTTCAGTTTTATCTTCAGCAAGTGAAATGCACGCTCAATTGGATTCAGATCAGGTGATTGACTTGGCCATTGCATAACATTCCACTTCTTTTCCTTAAAAAACTCTTTGGTTGCTTTCGCAGTGCGCTTTGGGTCATTTTGCATCTGCACTGTGAAGCGCTGTCCAATGAATTCTGAAGCATTTGGCTGAATATGAGCAGATAATATTGCCCGAAACACTTCAGAATTCATCCTGCTGCTTTTGTCAGCAGTCACATCATCAATAAATACAAAAGAACCAGTTCCATTGGCAGGCATACATGGCCACTCCATGACACTACCACCACCATGCTTCACTGATGAGGTGGCATGCTTTGGATCATGAGCAGTTCCTTTCCTTCTCCATACTCTTCTCTTCCCATCACTCTGGTACAAGTTGATCTTGGTCTCATCTGTCCATAGGATGTTGTTCCAGAACTGTGAAGGTTTATTTTAGATGTTATTTGGCAAACTCTAATCTGGCCTTCCTATTTTTGAGGCTCACCAATGGTTTACATCTTGTGGTGAACCCTCTGTATTCACTCTGGTGAAGTCTTCTCTTGATTGTTGACTTTGACACACATACACCTACCTCCTGGAGAGTGTACTTGATCTGGCCAACTGTTGTGAAGGGTGTTTTCTTAATCAGGGAAAGAATTCTTCGGTCATCCACCACAGTTGTTTTCCGTGGTCTTCCGGGTCTTTTGGTGTTGCTGAGCTCACGGTGCGTTCTTTCTTTTTAAGGATGTTCCAAACAGTTAATTTGGCCACACCTAATGTTTTTTCTATCTCTCTGATGGGTTTGTTTTGTTTTTTCAGCCTAATGATGGCTTGCTTCACTGATAGTGACAGCTCTTTGGATCTCATATTGAGAGTTGACAGCAACAGATTTCAAATGCAAATAGCACACTTGAAATGAACTCTGGACCTTTTATCTGCTCCTTGTAAATGGGATAATGAGGGAATAACACACACCTGGCCATGGAACAGCTGAGCAGCCAATTGTCCCATTACTTTTGGTTCCTTAAAAAGTGGGAAGCACATATACAAACTGTTGTAATTCCCACACCGTTCACCTGATTTGTATGTAAATACCCTCAAATTAAAGCTGAAAGTCTGCAGTTAAATCACATCTTGTTTGTTTCATTTCAAATCCATTGTGGTGGTGTATAGAACCAAAAAGATTAGAATTGTGCCGATGTCCCAATATTTATGGGCCTGACTGTATATGTAAAGCGCTGTGTAAATTGACAGCGCTATATCAGTACCTGAAATAAATACTCTGAATGCAGCCTATTATATAGGCCGAACTTCGCAAAAAATTTCGGGTTCGGCCCCGAACTTAACCCCCAACCACATTGAAGTCAATGGTGACACAAACTTTTGGGCACAAAAATGTCTCTAAAAAAGTCCTGGAAAGGGCTAGAGGGCTGCAAAAGGAAGCAAAATGGGGGTAAGAGTAGGACAAGTGCCCTGCAAACAAATGTGGATAGGGAAATAAGGATAGGGGATGTGGACAGGGAAATAACTTAAAATCACATAAAAAAAATGGAGGAGGAGGTGGATGTGGAGTAGGAGGTTGAGGAGGCGGTGACCGTGGAGGTGTAGGTGGAAGTGGCGGTGGCGGTGGAGGAGGAGGAGGTAGCCAACACTGTTTTTTGTTTGTTTGTCTTTTTTCTAATTGGGGTAGCCCCCAAAATATTGAGACATATTAAAAAAAAAAAGTATACCAATGGCTGTGTGAGGCCGGTCTAAATGGCTATTCTGCACAAGGTACAGACAAGTCTTGCGGGATCCATACCTGGTTCATTTTAATAAAGGATAGCTTGCCCACGTTGGCTGCGGACAGGCGGCTACGCTTGTCTGTGATGATGCCCCCTGCCGTGCTAAACACACATTCAGACAATACACTGGCTGCAGGACAGGCCAGCACCTCCAAGGCATAAAGGGCAAGTTCAGGCCATGTGCCTAATTTGGAGAACCAGAAGTTGAATGGGGAAGACCCATCAGTTAGTGCGTGTAGGCGTGTGCATACATACTGTTCCCCCATGTTGCTGAAATGCTGCCTCCTGCTAAGACGTTGCCTATCAGCTGGTGGTGCTGTTTGTTATGGCGGGCTGCTGACAAAGCTTTTCCACATTTCAGCCATGCTAACCCTGCCTTCTGACAGCTGCGTTGGTGACCTCTTCCTCCTCCTCTGCCTTCGCCTTGTGCTTCCACTGAGCCACCGGTGTCATTTGGGAATGCCCTCAGCAGCGCGTCTACCAGCATGCGCTTGTAGTCGTGCATCTTCCGATCACGCTCCAGTGAGGGAATTAAGGATGGCACGTTGTCCTTGTAATGGGGATCCAGCAGGGTGGCCACCCAGTATTCAGCACAAGTTACAATGTGGGCAATTTGGATGTCATTGCACAGGCACTGCAGCATGTAGTCGCTCATGTGTACCAGGCTGCCCAGAGGCAAAGACAAGCTGTCCTCTGTGAAAGGTGTATCATATCTGTCCTCTGTATCCCCCCAACCATGCACCAGTGATGCCCACGAGCTGCGTTGGATGCCACCCTGCTGTGAACACGGTTCCTCCTCCTCATCATCTTCGTCCTCCTCATCCTCCAGAACAGTGCCCTGGCTTGAAAATGTTTTACCTGGCCTATGCTGGTGCAGGAACCCACCCTCCGAGCCACTTGTGAATGAGAACAGCGTCATCGGCACTGGCCATGTTGGTGGAGTACTCAAAAACCACAATATGGTACACAGGTCTCGCATGGAGGCCCACTCATTGGTGGTAAAGTGGTGCTGTTCCGCAGAGTGACTGACCCGTGCGTGCTGCAGCTGAAACTCCACTATTGCCTGCTGCTGCACGCACAGTCTCTCCAGCATGTGCAAGGGGGAGTACCACCTTGTGGGCACGTCGCATAGGAGGCGGTAAGCGGGAAGGCCGAAGTTACGCTGCAGTGCAGACAGGCGAGCAGCAGCAGGATGAGAACGCCGAAAGCACGCACAGACGGCCCACACTTTCTGCAGCAGCTCTGACATATCCGGGTAGTTTTTTAGAAATTTCTGCACCACCAAATTCAGCACATGTGCCAGGCAAGGGATGTGCATCAAACCGGCTAGGCCCAGAGCTGCTATGAGATTTCGCCCATTATCGCACACCACCAGGGCTTGAGGCTCAGTGGCAACAGCCACTCATCGGTCTGTTGTTCAATGCCCGTCCACAGCTCCTGCGCAGTGTGGGGTTTATCCCCAACATATCAGTTTTAAAACAGCCTGCTGTCATTTTCCCATGGATGTGCTGAAGTTGGTGTTGAAGGTGTTAAGCTGACCGGATGAGGAGTTGGTAGAGGAGGAGGAAGAGGAGTAAGAGGAGGAGACAACAGGAGGCAAAGAGAAATGCCCTGTAATCCTCGGTGGCAGAAGGACATGCGCCAAACGGCTATCCGCCTCAGGCCCACCCGCCACTACATTTGCCCAGTGTGCAGTTAGCGAGATATAGCGTCCCCTCCCGTGCTTACTGGTCCACGTATCAGTGGTTATGTGGACCTTGCCACAGATGGCGTTGCGCAGTGCACACTTGATCTTGTCCCCGACTTGTTTGTGCAGGGAAGGCATGGATCGTCTGGAAAAGTAGTGGCTGCTGGGAACCACGTACTGTGGGACAGCCACCACCATCAGGTTTTTAAAACTGTCCGTGTCCACCAGACGGAATGACAGCATTTCAAAGGCCAGGAATTTTGAAATGCTGGCATTCAGGGCCAGGGATTGCGAGTGGGTAGGGGGGTACTTCCTCGTTCTCTCCAGTGTTTGGGAGATGGACAGCTGTAAGCTTCCGTGAGACCATGTGGAAATGCTTGGGGACGGTGGCAGACATGGTGGCGTTGCTGTCACATGCTCTGTTTGCTGGGTTGCAGGTGACACTGGCACTGTAGAGGTGGAGGAAGAGGCCAAGGCAGCAGCACAAGAGGAAGCAGGAGGAGCCCAAGACCTTTCTTGGATTTTGAGGTGCTTATTTCACTGCAGCTCGTGCTTTGCATGTAGATGCCTGGTCATGCAGGTTGTGCTCAGGTGTAGAACATTTATGCCTCGCTTCAGACTCTGATTGCACAGCGTGCAAACCACTCGTGTCTTGTCATCAGCACATTGTCTGAAGAACTGCCACGCCAGGGATCTCCTTTGAGCTGCCTTTGGTGTGCTAGGTCCCTGGGTGCGGTGGGTAGTAGCAGGCGTACTGTCTAGGGGACGGTCGCTCCGCTTTTGCAACCTGCTTCTTCTTTTGCTGTGCTGGTGCCTCTGTGCGACCACCACCTCTTCCTCTAAACTGCAAAGGTCACTCGCATGACCTTCATTCCATGTGGGGTCTAGGACCTCATCATCCTCCACATCATCTTCCACCCACTCTTCACCACTGCCCTCCTTGTCAGTATGCACACCGTAGAAAGCTGCAGCAGTTGGCACCTGTGTTTTGTCATTATCAGAGACGTGCTGCGGTGGTGTTTCCATGTCCTCATCCTGAAACAGAAGTGGTTGGGCATCGGTGTACTCAATGTCTTCCACTTCTGCGGCAGGGCTATGTGGATGGCCTACGGAATGCACACCAGCAGAGTCATCAAAAAGCATAAGAGACTGCTGCATGACTTGGGGCTCAGACTGCTTGGCTGATTTACAAGGGGCTGAGGTGAAAGACAGATGGCCATGGGGTTCAGGTGCCAACTCTGAGCTTTCATCAAGGGATCGGGAGGGAGACAATGTGAAGGAACTGGAGGCATTGTCAGCCACCCAATCTACTACCGCCTGTACTTGTTCTGGCCTCACCAATCGTTGAGGGGCATTCGGGCCTACCATATACCGTTGAAGGTTCTGTTGGCTACCTGAGGAAGGTGTTTCCCTTGTGCATGTAGCTGGCACACCTCGACCACGTCCTCTCCTTCCAACAGGAGGTTCACCAACACCAGCAGCACCAGCATCACCAGCAGCACCATGACCACGTCCCTTATTTGACGCTCTCCTCATTCTGTACACAAATGTACTATTTAGCACAAATTTTGATTATTTTTAAACCAGCAATGTCAACGCACTTTTTAATTTTGTGCTAGAAATGCACAGCAAGGTGCAAATGTACTGTGTAGCACTATTTATTAATAATAACAAAAAAGATTAATACATTTTTATTCTTTTTCTTTTAAAACAACAATATCGACGCACTTTTTTAATTTTGTGCAAGAAATGCACAGCAAGGTGCAAATGTACTGTGTAGTACTATTTATTAATAATAATAAAAGAACAATAAATTATTATTCTTTTTTTTATAAACCAGCAATGTAGATGCACTTTTTATTTTTGTGCAAGACATGCACAGCAGGGTGCGAATGTACTATGAAGCACTATTTAGTAATATAATAAAAAAAATATATTATTCTTTTTTTTTTAAACCAGAAATGTAGACGCAGCAGGATCCTCTCCCTACACCACTATGAGATGATTTTAGAACGTTAATCTGTTCCTCAAACCAGCAGCAGGAACCTCTCCCTATACCAGTATGAGATGATCTTAGAACACTAATCTATCCCTCACACCAGCAGCAGGAACCTCTAACTATACCAGTATGAGATGATTTTAGAATGCTAATCTATCCCTCACACCAGCAGCAGTTACCTCTCCCTATACCAGTATGAGATGATTTTAGAACACTAATCTGTCTCTCACACCAGCAGCAGGAACCTCTCCCTACACCAGCATGAGATGATTTTAGAACGCTAATCTATCCATCACACCAGCATTAGGAACCTCTCCCTATACCAGTATGAGATGATTTTATAACACTAATCTGTCCCTCACACCAGCAGCAGGAACTTCTCCCTACACCAGTATGAGATGATTTTAGAATGCTAATCTGTCCCTAACACCAGCAGCAGGAACCTCTCCCTATACCAGTATGAGATGATTTTAGAATGCTAATCTGTCCCTCACTCCAGCAGCAGGAACCTTTCCCTATAACGGTATGAGATGATTTTAGAACACTAATCTGTCCCTAGCACCAGCAGAAGTAACATCTCCATACACCAGTATGAAATGATTTTAGAACGCTAATCTGTCCCTCATTCCAGCAGCAGGAAACTTTCCCTATACCAGTATGAGATGATTTTAGAATGCTAATCTGTCCCTCATAACAGGAGCAGGAACCTCTCCCTATACCAGTATGAGATGATTTTAGAACGCTAATCTGTCCCTCACACTAGCAGCAGGAACCTCTCCCTATACCAGTATGTGATGATTTTAGAACGCTAATCTGTCCCTCACAACAGGAGCAGGAACCTCTCCCTTTACCAGTATGAGATGATTTTAGAATGCTAATCTGTCCCTAACACCAGCAGCAGGAACCTCTCCCTATACCAGTATGAGATGATTTTAGAATGCTAATCTGTCCCTCACTCCAGCAGCAGGAACCTTTCCCTATAACGGTATGAGATGATTTTAGCACGCTAATCTGTCCCTCACACCAGCAGAAGTAACCTCTCCATACACTAGTATGAAATGATTTTAGAATGCTAATCTGTCTCTCACACCAGCAGCAGGAACCTCTCCCTACACCAGTATGAGATGATTTTAGAACGCTAATCTGTCCCTCACAACAGGAGCAGGAACCTCTCCCTATACCAGTATGAGGTGATTTTAGAATGCTAATCTATCCCTCACACCAGCAGCAGGAACCTCTCACTATACCAGTATGAAATGATTTTAGAACGCTAATCTGTCCCTCACACCAGCAGCAGGAACCTATCCCTATACCAGCATGAGATGATTTTAGAATGCTAATCTGTCCCTCACACCAGCAGCAGGAACCTCTCCCTATACCAGTATGAGATGATTTTAGAACACTAATCTGGCCCTCACACCAGCAGCAGGAACCTCTCCCTATACCAGTATGAGAAGATTTCAGAACGATAATCTGTCCCTCACACCAGCAGCAGGAACCTCTCCCTATACCAGTATGAGATGATTTTAGAATGCTAATCTGTCCCTCACTCCAGCAGCAGGAAACTTTCCCTATACCAGTATGAGATGATTTTAGAATGCTAATCTGTCCCTCACAACAGGAGCAGGAACCTCTCCCTATACCAGTATGAGATGATTTTAGAACGCTAATCTGTCCCTCACACTAGCAGCAGGAACCTCTCCCTATATCAGTATGTGATGATTTTAGAATGCTAATCTGTCCCTCACAACAGGAGCAGGAACCTCTCCCTATACCAGTATGAGATAATTTTAGAATGCTAATCTGTCCCTAACACCAGCAGCAGGAACCTCTCCTTATACCAGTATGAGATGATTTTAGAACGCTAAACTGTCCCTCACTCCAGCAGCAGGAACCTTTCCCTATAACGGTATGAGATGATTTTAGAACGCTAATCTGTCCCTCACACCAGCAGAAGTAACCTCTCCATACACTAGTATGAAATGATTTTAGAACGCTAATCTGTCTCTCACACCAGCAGCAGGAACCTCTCCCTACACCAGTATGAGATGATTTTAGAACGCTAATCTGTCCCTCACAACAGGAGCAGGAACCTCTCCCTATACCAGTATGAGATGATTTTAGAACGCTAATCTATCCCTCACACCAGCAGCAGGAACCTCTCACTATACCAGTATGAGATGATTTTAGAACGCTAATCTGTCCCTCACACCAGCAGCAGGAAGCTCTCCCTACACCAGTATGAGATTATTTTAGAACGCTAATCTGTTCCTCACAACAGGAGCAGGAACCTCTCCCTATACCAGTATGAGATTATTTTAGAATGCTAATCTATCCCTCACACCAGCAGCAGGAACCTCTCCCTATACCAGTATGAGATGATTTTAGAACGCTAATCTATCCCTCACTCCAGCATTAGGAACCTCTCCCTATACCAGTATGAGATGATTTTAGAACGCTAATCTATCCCTCACTACAGCATTAGGAACCCCTCCCTATACCAGTATGAGATGACTTTACAACACTAATCTATCCCTCACACCAGCAGCAGGAACCTCTCCCTATATCAGTATGAGATGATTTTAGAAAGCTAATCTGTCCCTCAAACCAGCAGCAGGAAGCTCTCCCTATACCAGTATGAGATGATTTTAGAACGCTAAACTGTCCCTCACAACAGGAGCAGAACCTCTCCCTATACCAGTATGAGATGATTTTAGAACGCTAATCTATCCCTCACACCAGCAGCAAGAACCTCCCCCTCTACCAGTATGAGATGATTTTAGAACGCTAATCTATCCCTCACACCAACAGCAGGAACCTCTCCCTATACCAGTATGAGATGATTTTAGAATGCTAATCTGTCCCTCACAACAGGAGCAGGAACCTCTCCCTATACCAGTATGAGATGATTTTAGAATGCTAATCTATCCCTCACACCAGCAGCAGGAAACTCTATCTACACCAGTATGAGATGATTTTAGAACGCTAATCTATCCCTCACTCCAGCAGTAGGAACCTCTCCCTATACTAGTATGAGATGATTTTAGAACGCTAATCTATCCCTCTCACCACCGACAGGAAACTCTCCCTATACCTGTATGAGATGATTTTAGAACGCTAATCTGTCCCTCACAACAGGAGCAGGAACCTCTCCCTATACCAGTATGAGATCATTTTAGAACGCTAATCTATCCCTCACACCAGCAGCAAGAACCTCTCCCTATACCAGTATGAGATGATTTTAGAACGCGAATCTGTCCCTCCAACCAGCAGCAGGAACCTCTCTCTATACCAGTATGAGATGAGTTTAGAACGCTAATCTATCCCTCACTCCAGCAGTAGGAACCTCTCCCTATACTAGTATGAGATGATTTTAGAATGTTAATCTATCCCTCACACCACCGACAGGAACCCCTCCCTATACCAGTATGAGATGATTTTACAACGCTAAGTATGA
>BLSH010303925.1:192604-226520 GCA_018402905.1 Glandirana rugosa | reverse complement strand
GGCACTGGCAGATGGCACTGGCAGAGGCACTGGCAGATGGCACTGGCAGATGGCACTTTTAATGGGGGCACAGGTGAAGTGTGTTATGCACTTACAAGTGACGGCAGCTCACAGCGATCTCTCTCTCCTCACACAGCGGTGTCTGTGTGAGGAGAGAAGGCAGGCAACGAGAGATGATCTCATATGTTTACATTTGAGATCATCTCTCATTGGACCCGCTGTTGATGTGGTAAATGGCCGCTGTGATTGGCCATTTACCACGATCTGTGATTGGCTGTGTCCAAGGGACACAGCGATCACAGAAAATCCGGGCAGCGCGCCCGCGATCGCGGGCGGGGGGCGGGTAAAGGGGATGACGTCCATGGACGTCGCCCCGGCAATCCAGATCCGCGCTGGAGCCGTATTTCGGCAATAGCGCGGATCTGGAGGGGTTAAAAATATTTACAGTTATTTCCCTGTCCCCATTTTTTTGTAGGGCACTTGCCCTACCCTTACCCCCATTTTACTTCCTTTTGCAGCCCTCTGGGGCTTTCCAGGACTTTCCTCTAGCCATTTTTGTGCCTAAAAGTTCGGGTCCCCATTGATTTCAATGGGGTTCGTTGTCCGTGCGATCGTTCGGGTTCCGTCCGGACCCGGACCCGGACTTTGTCCCGAAGTTCGGACGGACCAGCAGAACCCGAACTTCCAGGTGTTCGTTCAACTCTAATTAAGATAAAAAAAAATCTTCTGCCTTTACAACTCATTTAAGTGTGTGAGTATAATCTCTTTTAATGGCTATTAATGCCTAAAACATCTACAAAAGCCAAAGAATACACCAGCACTGAATATTGGCATTTGCACTGACCTGTGTTGTCACCTGTGATGATCAGGAAATTTGAGGGCACACATAGCTCAGAAGGTGCATGAAATATTCAAGCAGTTTCCAGCCAAACACCATTAGGCACTGGTACTTTGTAAACAGACTCATGCAGGAGATAGATGGCAATGTGTATTTTCATTGGCAAGCCATTGTAAAGATTATTGTAGCATTTGCTATAATATTGCAACAGACTCTTATTTGTTTAACTTGATTTACATTCCTCGGTAACGTAAAGCAGAACTTCATATGGATATCATCAGCAATTTACAGACATACAAAAAAATGTACCCCTCTTCCCAGTAATGGAATGTTTCTAAAAGCACCTCAGTAATAAAGTAAAATATGATTGAAAGTAGTGACCAGTTGTACGTGTTTGTGTTCTGCTGCACTGTTTCTATGTTTAGTTTTATTAAAGTAGGACTATGGTCAAAATGAAATGCCATGCAAAAAAGAATAGCAATAGTAAAGAATAGTAATGGAACAATGGAGTGTACCCGTCTCTCCCGCTGGGGGAGGTAGGGGTATATAAGGGATTTAGCGTGCCTGATGGAAATGAAATGTAGGAAAGAAATTGTTTTCCATATATTAAAAACAAAAATATGTATTATACACAATTTAAAATCTGAGAGTACAGTTTAACAAAATAGAAACAAATCGTATATAAGTGCCAAATATGTCATATAGTCCAAAGGGTACAAGATGATGGTCGGATTGACGTGTTTCACCCACATAGGGCTTCCTCAGGATCCAATTGGTATTCACAATGTATCTATTGATAAACAATACTGACAGTTCATTATTTTACATGGTATACAATATATTGAATCATTAATGTATTTCATTCAGTAACAAAAAAAAAACCCGAAACTTTAAGTTAGAAAAAAAAACATAATAGTAACAAGATGTAAACATTCGTAAGAGTGTAATAGAAGGGGGGAAAAGGGGTGGAGGGACAAAAAAAACAAAATGTGATTCAATCTTAAAATAGTAAACAGGATCAGCAGACAAAGGGGGGGGGGCAGGCAGAGGCAGAAAGAGTGGAGCTCACAGATCTATGAAGCACGCACCCCAAGTTTATATTCATTTCAAAGCTACTGTGTATTTAAGCTTGGCAATAATCTGCATGTTAGCAGGCTGAACCCAGTAGGTACTCAGAGATATGAGTACCTATAGAAATATGTATTTGGGACATAATCATAAACTTCCCAAAAACCTCAGACCCTTAATTGGCCAGATGGTCTCTGTCAACATTTTTTTTATACCAGAGAATAAGGGAATTCCAGGACAGTTTGACAGCTGCCGTTAACCACTTCCGGACCGCTGCCGTCGTATGACGGCGGCCTCTTTGAAGTGGAGTATCGTTGCTATGGTAGCAGATAGCTACCATAACCCCAGTATTTTTTTTTCAGCCGGAGATTCTGCGTGTGATAAAAGTGGTCTCAGTGACGGATTTGCCGCAAGATCACTTTTATCAGTGGCGGGAGAGGTGCCCCCCCCTGCTGTTTTCCCATCATCTCTGGTGCTTACCGGACCCCCTGGAAACAGCAGAGACAATTGGGTCCACTCCCCCCCTGCACTGGAAGCCGAGCGAGGGGAAGATGCCACCCACTTGGCTCCATAGCCTTGCAGGGTGGAAGCGACGTCACAAGTCACTTCCGCCCATAGCTCTTAAAGGACATTTTTTTTTTCACTGCCATTTTTTTTAAAATTACACTTAAGTGTAAATATGAGATTTGAATTCTTTTTGACCCCAGATCTCATATCTTAGAGGTCCTGGCATGCTTTTTTCTATTACAAGGAATGTTTACAGTGATCAAACATTTTTTAAAAAAAAGGACAGTGTAAAAATAAAAAACATACAGTAAAATAAATAATTGAAAAAAAAAGCGCCGTCCTTGCGAGATCACGCGCAGAAGCAAACTCATACATAAGTCCCGCCCACATATAAAAACGGTGTTCAAACCACACATGTGAGGTATCGCCGCGATTGTTAGAGCAAGAGCAATAATTTTAGTACTAGAACTCTTCTCTAACTCAAAACTGGTAACCTGCAGCAATTTTTAAATGTCGCCAATGGAGATTTTTAAGTTGCAAAGTTTGTCGCTATTCCGTGAGTGGGCGCAATTTTGAAGCATGACATGTTGGGTATCAATTTACTCGGTGTAACACTATCTTTCACAATGTGGAAAAAATTGGGCTAACTTAACTGTTGTCTTATTTTTTAATTCAAAAAAGTGATTTTTTTTAAAAAAATGCACTTGTAAGACGGCTGCGCAAATACGGTGTGACATAAAGTTTTGCAACGACTGCCATTTTATTCTCTAGGGTGTTAGAAAAAAAATATATTGTTTGAGGGTTCTAAATAATTTTATAGCAAAAAAAAATGGTTTTAACATGTAAACACCAAACTCAAAAAAGAGGCTCGGTCTGGAAGTGGTTAACATCAAACCAAGAAACAACTAACAGGACTTATGAGAGCCACTGTAATGTTTTTGCTTATTCACTGGACTGTGCTGAAACCAAGATTTGCAACTATTCTTCCTTTTCAACTCCTCATAATTTCTCTGTAGCATTATTATCTCTTTATTTCTTTGTAACAACCTTTTTCTGTAAATATTTTATTTGCACCATTTTGACCTTTTCATTATTAAACCCTATTTGAAAAGTGTTAACATTGTTTCCAAAGCTTTTAATGCAAACTAAAAAGAATCCCTGTCTCTTGAAGAACGCTTCTGTATAGTACAAATCTCTGAACATAACTGTCTGTGGTGACACTGTGTGTACAAATGCTTATTTTTCATGGTTGTTATTGCTATACTTGTGGAAGTTCCAATTCTTTGGTAAAAGTTGGTGGTGGCAGTTAAAGGGTTGATTGCTTAATTAACTTAACCCAGTGACAATCACTTAAGCTGGAAAAACGTTGCGCATGGAGCAGCCGAGAGTGGCATTGTTACATAAGTGACAGCACGGTGTGAGATTGGCCAGTCCTTAGTCACGAGTTGGTGAGAAGGGCAGGGGTCTAATACCGCATTTCATCACATATGCTATATTGATTTTTTTTTATTTGCTATACTTTTTTGTTCATGAAAGTGGAGTTACTCATAACAAAGTTGCTTAAATAGTTTTCCACAAGAATTCCTGGTGTTTATTTTTCATCTTGGAAGGCAAATGTTTCCCCCTCCATTTCCTTTTATAATGTGGCAATGCTGCTTCAACGATATGCAAATCATTGCAGCATTGTTGCCCTTGATACTTCCTGTTTCAACTAGAACTATGGCACAATGTATTGAGGTCACATTGGGCTTGGCTAGAGCACAATCACCAGTGGTGGCCCTGAGGCTCTAATTGGCTTCAAAAAAGGGTGGGTTTGGGGTGCAAAGCACTGCGCTCTGAGCCCACCCAGCTGTGTGACATTAGCAAATTAATATTCGCTAATGTCTTCCTGTTTCTCCTCCCGGCCAATCAGGAAGTGGGTCCTGAGACCCTATTGGCTGGGAGTCCTAAGACCCAATTGGCTGGGAGTCTGAAGACCCGACTGGCCGGGGGGGAACCTGCACCCATGACCTGGATGGGGTACGTTTTGATCAATCGGCGAGCATGCCGGTGACTGGGGGGGGTTGGTATGGGGTGGCGGGCTGGAGCTACCGGGGGGATAGATGTCTCAGGTTTGTTTGCTGCCCCCCCAACCGATGTATCCCCAGCCACCACTGACAATCACTGCTAATTAACAAGCTCTATGGCCTATCTGCTGTCTATGAATTTAGCAGATTGTGTAAAAAACATTGGGCACTTTCAACGAGTGTGGAGAAGCATTATGAGAGGTTTAGTTTAGACAGTGACAAGTATGGCTCTATGAAATAACATTCTTGGGCAGAGGTAGTCAACTTATGAGTAGATTTGATCGAACCTCTGGAAGTCCGGGTTCGGCAGGTTTGGCCAAACTTCGGGACAAAGCCTGGGTTTGGGTCCAGATTTGACCCGGACCCCATTGAAATCAATGGGGACCCTAACTTTTAGGCACAAAAATGGCTGTAACAAAGTCCTGGAAAGTCCTAGAGGTCTGCAAAAGGAAGGAAAATGGGGGTAAGGGTCGAAAGAAATGGGGATAGGGAAATAACTTAAAATAATTTTTAAGCTAAAATCACATAAAAAAAATCAAAAATGGAGGTGGATGTGGAGTTGGAGGTTGAGGAGGCAGTGAAAGATGATTTTAGAACAGTAATATGGCTCTATGTGGCTGCAATAGGCTTTTCCCACACACTTTGAAGATGATTTTAGTACAGTAATATGGCTCTATGCGTCTGTAATAGGCTTTTCCCACACACTGTGAAGATGATTTTAGAACAGTAATCTTTCCCTTAAAGCAACAGCTGGAACCTTTCCCTGTACAACTTGATGATGATTTTAGAAGAATAATCTTTCCCTTAAAGCAACAGCTGGAACCTTTCCCTGTACAACTCGATGATGGTTTTAGAACACTAATCTTTCCTTTAAAGCAACAGCTGGAATCTTTCCCTGTACAACTTGATGATGATTTTAGAACACTAATTTTTCCCTTAAAGCAACAGCTGGAATCTTTCCCTGTACAACTTGATGATGATTTTAGAACACTAATCTTTCCCTTAAACCAGCAGCTGGAACCTTTCCCTGTACAACTTGATGATGCTTTTAGAACACTAATCTTTCCCTTAAAGCAACAGCTGGAACCTTTCCCTGTACAACTTGATGATGATTTTAGAAGAATAATCTTTCCCTTAAAGCAACAGACTCTACCTAGTCCAGTCAGATCGTTCTGTGCAGCAGGATGAGGTCTGCAATCTGTCCCTCAAAGCACCAGTACTAGTATCTCAACCTAGTCCACAATCAGTTTGTTCAGTAATGCAGGATGAGATGTTCTGCAATCTGTCCCTCACAGAGGCAGCAGCATCCTCTCCGTAAACTATCCTGAGAGCATATGACATGCAGCACGGTGACTCCAGCCCCATATAGAGGCTGGGTCACATGGTGCACTGGCCAATCACAGCCATGCCATTAGTAGGCATGGCTGTGATGGCTTCTATGGAAAACCAGTGAAACACTTGTTGATTGGCTGCCCTTGGCAGTTTTTCAACACATGAAATAAAATACCAGAATCCCGGACCCGAACCCGGACTTTTTTCGGGTCCGGGTCCCGGACACCCAAAAGCTCGGTACGGACCCGAACTTTACAGTCCGGGTTCGCTCAACTCTACTTATGAGCTAAAGGGGGACTGAAATGCGGCCCCTGACATCACCAAAGGGCCACACATACTGTTCATTATATGTAATACTTGAGAGAAGTGTCAGAAACTGCAGACCTAATAGAGGAAATGAGGGTCAGAGAGTGTAGACAGGATAAATTTTGGCTGGGGACATGCTGCAGAAGACAATACAAGAGTGGCAACATGTTACATAAGGCTTTTCGAGATCAATGCAGGCCGAAGGTTGGGCATCAGGGTTCTGGGACATAAACCTTTCCATTAGTAGTCCAATAAACCCTTCCAACATTAGCTGCAGATTTATGTAGCAGAAGCGTATAAGACTATTGATAGTGAAGATTTTTGTATGTTAGTTGAGGCAGGAAACATTTTTGCATTTTAGGGAAATGTATACAGATACAGTGGGTATAGAAAAGAATCCCATCCCCTTTAAAATAATCACATTTTGTTGCTTTGCAGCCTGAAATGAAGACAGGCACAGTTTGTTTTATCAGCTGTACCTGCTCAGTGCAACTTATAACATCCAAGTGAAAGAACTAAAACCAACATGTCAGAAAAAAAATAAAAGAAAATCAAAAACAGAATCACTGCGTTGGAAAAAGGATCACCCCCTTATGTCAATGGGGTTTAACCATCCAAATAACACCAATCCTATAGTAAAGTATGGAGGTGGTAATATCCTGTTATGGGGGTGTTTCTCTGCAGCAGGGACTGGCCCACTTGTCAGTAGGGATGGGCCGAACACCCCCCTGGTTTGGTTCGCACCAGGACATGCGAACAGGCAAAAAATTTGTACGAACATTCAAACACTGTTAAAGTCTATGGGACCCGAACATGAAAAAACAAAAGTGCTCATTTTAAAGGTTTATATGCAAGTTATTGCCCTAAAAAGTGTATGGGGACCCAGGTCCTGGCCTAGGGGACATGTATCATGCAAAAAAAAGTTTTTAAATCAATTGTTTTTTCAGGAGCAGTGATTTTTATAATGCTTAAAGTGAAACAATAAAAATATTCCATTAAATAACGTGCCTAGGAGGGTCCCTTAGTATGCCTGTAAAAGGGCGCACCTCTTTGATGTTTAGAACATAGCCAGAGCAAAATGACATTTGTGAAGGAAAAATTGTCATTTACTATCACGGCTGTAATATATTGCAGGTTCCCGGCAATATAAAGAAAGATCAATGAAAGAATTTGCGTAGGGTCGTCCCACCCCCAGTTTTGAGGTGAACCCCGTGTCAAAATTTAAAAAAATTGACGTGGGGTCCCCCTAAAATCCAAACCGGACCCTTATCCGTGCATGCAGCCTGGCCGGCCAGGATGGGGGGGGGGGATGAGTGAGCTCCCCCTCCTGAACCATACCAGGCTACAAGCCCTCAACATGGGGAGTATGGGTGCTTTTGGGGCAGAGGGGGCTCTTCGCCCCCCACCCCAAAGCACCTTGTCCCCATGTGAATTAGTATCGGGTACATCGTACCCCTAATACTTCACCAAAAGTGTAAAAAAAAACACAGGAGACAATTAGGGACCAGTCCTTTATTAAAAAATAAAAAATAAGTGTCCCCCGTTGTAATCCATTATCAATCACAGCGAGCGACGGACCCGAAAAAAAAAATGCAACAGCTCCTCCTGCATTGGAGGACTCCCGCCAACTGAGCTCTGTTTGCTGTGACACTTTATTTATATGGCAGGGCAGGGCCACTAGGTGACATACACGCATGACAACTAAATGTTGTTATATGTTCCGCGCAAACGGATAACCTTTATTCTAGGAGCTGCTGCCTCCACCAAAACTGCACCGAAGTGTAGTTGAGTAATATAAGGAGTAATTAGTGGTGGTATTGGCGCTGCTCCCCACTCGCATACAGTCCTTCAGTGATTGGAGTGGATAAGGGCAGTGTGAGTATATAAAATTATAAAACTTAAAATAAATCACTGTAAAAACTTTCTAAATTCCTCATAAAATTTCCAGTATGCTGGCACTATTGTATCTGAAATGGAGAAACACTTGACAACTAACTCAAAATATAACTTTGTATAAATGTAAAAAAGGGGAGTGAATAAATCAGTATAAAAATCTCTAAACCATATAACTTATGTAAGAGAAAAAAGAAAGAAAAAATGCCAACTACATCCATACATTGCCTCCCTTCATGCTCAATATGTGCCCCAATTCATAATAAACAAATTAATATAAACCGTATACAGTATGTGACAAATATATAAAATAATGTGATATTGTGCAAGATATGAAATAAAGTGCACTGTGCCAATGTGATATCACACACATGAATCTCCTGGGCTGTTGGGGAAAAGGCTCTGTAACTATCACCAGAGGGAAACCGAAAAAACTAAAAACTAGCAAACTCTGGCATATGACCAGTCAATGGTGAATATTGTTGTGCAAATCTTATCATGTACAGGATGTGAACTAAAGTGCTAAAATGGTAATAAATATTACAATCTAATACAAATTATAAAAATCCATAAAAAGTCCGTGATAATCCGTGAAACCGTCAGTGAAGAAATAAAGTCCGTAAAAAATGTCCGTGAAAGTGCTGTGCTTTAATATTACTGCTGACTCTTCAATTTTGTGATCCCACCAAGTGATTCTTCTATCTGTGGGGACAGTTTTCAAACCACACTAGTAGTGCCGTGGTGCCTTAGGTGTTCCCCTTCATGCGGTCCTACTGTGAGAGCACTCACCGGAAAGCGTTCCCCACTGAAGGGGTGCACGCTTGGTAGTATCCCGGAATGTGTGCTGTTTCCTCCACTAAGGTTTATGGCAGGTATGGGGAAAAGGGCGTCCTAGGTCCCACCTCTTCTGTGGTAGTCTCCACCCGATACCATAAAATAAGAGACAGAATCTCGCGCAAATAACGTTTGGATTTATTAAAAAATAGTAAACACTTACATAATAGTAACCATAGATCGGCTCCTGAGTGTCAATATCCCGAGCAGGATGTTCGCCGTGTCCAGTGCGGTCCACGGCCCGAAAACCGGAAGTGACGTGAACACCTAAGGCACCACGGCACTACTAGTGTGGTTTGAAAACTGTCCCCACAGATAGAAGAATCACTTGGTGGGATCACAAAATTGAAGAGTCAGCAGTAATATTAAAGCACAGCACTTTCACGGACATTTTTTACGGACTTTATTTCTTCACTGACGGTTTCACGGATTATCACGGACTTTTTATGGATTTTCATAATTTGTATTAGATTGTAATATTTATTACCATTTTAGCACTTTAGTTCACATCCTGCACATGATAAGATTTGCACAACAATATTCACCATTGACTGGTCATATGCCAGAGTTTGCTAGTTTTTAGTTTTTTTCGGTTTCCCTCTGGCGATAGTTACAGAGCCTTTTTCCCAACAGCCCAGGAGATTCATGTGTGTGATATCACATTGGCACAGTGCACTTTATTTCATATCTTGCACAATATCACATTATTTTATATATTTGTCACATACTGTATACGGTTTATATGAATTTGTTTATTATGAATTGGGGCACATATTGAGCATGAAGGGAGGCAATGTATGGATGTAGTTGGCATTTTTTCTTTCTTTTTTCTCTTACATAAGTTATATGGTTTAGAGATTTTTATACTGATTTATTCACTCCCCTTTTTTACATTTATACAAAGTTATATTTTGAGTTAGTTGTCAAGTGTTTCTCCATTTCAGATACAATAGTGCCAGCATACTGGAAATTTTATGAGGAATTTAGAAAGTTTTTACAGTGATTTATTTTAAGTTTTATAATTTTATATACTCACACTGCCCTTATCCACTCCAATCACTGAAGGACGTTATGCGAGTGGGGAGCAGCGCCAATACCACCACTAATTACTCCTTATACACGCATGACAAGCCCCCTCTGACGTCACACGACGTCAGAAGGGGCGGGGTCGCTCGCTTACGTCGCTGAGTGGCCCCACCCTGCCATATAAATAAACTGTCATAACAATCAGCGGGCAGACGGCAGGAGCCCTCCAAATGGTGGAGGAGCTGTGCGCGCCGTCTGCGCGCAATGCATTATGGGGCGCTCTGCGGTGGCGAAGTCGCTGCGAACGCCCCCTAATGCTCTAAATTCGATGAACGGGCGAATGCCCGATGTTCGAGGCAAACTTACGTTCACCTCGAACCGTGGGCCCATCCCTATTTGTCAGGATAGAAGGAAAAATTAATGGGGCAAAATACCATCAAATTTTGGAGGAAAATCTGCTGCCCTCTACCAGAAATTTGTCAATGGGAAGAAGGTTTACCTTCCAACGTTACAATTACCCAAAGCACACAGCAACAATGACCACACAGTGGTTGAAGGAGAAAAAGGTGAATGCCCTTGCATGGCCTAGACAGAGCCCAGACTTAAAGTGGATGTAAACCCACCACCCACCGAGTATAAACGAATGACACAGTATTAATGTATATATACATGCAAGCCTCCTGCATCTATCCCTACCTTGCAAATGTCCTTCCTGTAAGCACTAGCAGCTCTGTAAAACTCTGAAATCAGAGGGTGTCTGTGTTTGCTGGAGTTTGGTGGGTGGAGTTGTAATGTCACAAGCCTCCCCACCCACCTCTATACTGAGACATTGAGGAGGGAGGGGGGGAGTGTAAAACTTTCTCTGCTGCGTGAAGGAGATAAGCAAATTGCTTGTCACTCAGCAAGGGGTGGATCAACTGTGTATTTCCCTGTTAGTCGGACTTTCTCTTCCTGAAAAAAGATAAGCTCATTACTCACAGTTGGATTAACTCTTTGTGGCAAGACTAGGCACAGATGACATAACATGCTATACTCTACCAGGCAGAATTATTAATTACATTTATTTTTTCGGGTTTACATCCACTTTAAACCCCATTGAAAATCTGTGGAATGACTTATAGACTGCAGTCCATAAATGGTCACCATCAAATTTAACTGATCTTGAGCAGTTCTGCAAAAAAGAGTGGGCAAATATTGCAAAGTCTAGATGTGCAAAGTCAGTAGAGACAAATCCCAACAGACTAAAGGCTGGAATTAAAGCAAAATGTGGTCCAACAAAATACTGACATAAAGGGGCGATCCTTTTTCCAACTCAGTGATTTTGTTTTGTTTTTTTTCCTGACATGCTGCTGTTATATCTTTCACTTGGATGTTATAAGCTGCACAAGTAAATACAGCTGGATAAAACAAAAACTGTGTCTGCCTTCATTTCAGGCTGCAAGTCAACACAATTTGATTATTTTAAAGGGGGTGATTCTTTTCTTTACCCACTGTACATGCAGCCTTTATAAAGCCTGTAATTTGAGAAGCAAGCAAGACAAAAATGGTATCAGAACAGCATAAAAGTTTCAATATGTATAAGATGCAAAGCCAGAAATTAGGAAATTGTCTAAAAAGATCCTTCTTTACTCTTTGTGACACCTGTATTGAATTATAAGCCTTAGCTATGTTAAATTTAAGCTTTAAATGTAGCAGGTCCCAAAGTCAAAAAATGTTATACAGTATATTAAAGCTTATCAGTGCTCAGATGTGGTGGCTGCATTCATTTTCTGTTCTTAGGGTTTTTTTCCATTTATTTTCACCTGGTGATCCGGACAGGAACACACTTTCTGCCATAGTATGGTTTCTTCATCCATGGGGGCACCCTTGGACAGTAGACATGTCTGGAGAGGATACTGTTAGATGGACTTCATGGAGGGTACTGTGAGTAACTAAAAAAAGTTAAGCCTGATTCCATCTGACACACTTAACCACTTCCTGCCCGGCCTATAGACAAATGATGTCCTGGGCTGGAAGTGGTTATATCTGAATGATGGTTGCAGCTACAGGCATCATTCATATAGTGTTCTTTTCAGTCAGCGATTCCCTTCACCGATCGTAAGAACGATCATAGCGGCTGTCCAGCTGCTTGATCGTTCTTACAGGCGGTGGGAAGAGACGCCACCTCCTGCCATCCTCCGGTGCTTCTACCAACTCACCTAAGCGATCGGTGAGCCAAAGAAGGGATCCACCAGTGCCGGAAGGAAGTACCATAGAAAACCGAGGGACAGATGGTTCCCGGCAATCTCTATGGCTCTCGGAGGCCCGGGCGCGATGTTATGACCTCAGCCCAGGCAGGTAGAAGAAGCCAAATCTGGGTTTCTGGCTAGAAGGCAGCAGATTGTTCATTTTTTTTTTTATCTAAAGCTTTCCAGCCTGAAAGAGAGATGTGGGGTCTTATAGACCCCACATCTCTCCATAAAGAGGACCTGTCACGCACTACTCCTATTATAAGGGGTGTTTACATTCCTTGTATTAGGAATAAAAGTGATCAAGATTTTTGTTAAAGAGAAAGTGTAAGAATAAAAAATAAAAATAAAATAAACAATAAAAAAAAAATTAATGCACCCCCGTCCCTGCGAGCTCGCACGCAGAAGCAAACGCATACGTAAGTTGTGTCCGCATATGAAAACAACATTCAAACCAAACATGTGAGGTATCACCGCAAACGTTCGAGCGAGAGCAATAATTCTAGCACTAACTGGTAACCTGTAACAAATTTTAAAAGTCACCTATGGAGATCTTTAAGTACCAAAGTTTGGCGCAATTCCACCAGTGTGTGCAATTTTAAAGCGTGACAAGTTAGGTATCTATTTACTCTGTGTAACATCATCTGTCACATTATACAAAAAAATGGGCTAACTTTACAGTTTTTTTTCATTCATGAAAGTGTTTTTTTTTTAAATTGCATTTGAAAAATCGCCACACAAATACCATGTGACATAAAACGTTGCAATAACCGTCATTTTATTTCCTAGGGTCTCTGCTAAATATATATATATATAGAATGTTTGGGAGTTCTAAGTAATTTTCTAGCAAAAAAATGATGAACTTTACATGTAGAAGAGGAGTGCTGGAATTCTCGTGTTATGGAAGTGGTTAAGCAGTTATCAAAACTATGAAAGAGTAGTCTGAAACAAGTGTTCAACACTCTCATCCACCTCTGCACCATAGAAGTAACATAAGTCAATGGTTAAAGATGTGGGGATATGTGATCCACATAAACAATGGCTGCCACTTTCAAATTAAAGCATATACATAAAAGAAATCATCTAAACCAAACTATATAAAGCAAATGTAGGTGAACAGTGGCGCTCTAATAAACAAATGTGAACACAGTGCTAACTGTAATAAAAGTGAGTGCACAGTGTTAATCAAAAATGCTCTAATAATACTTGCTTAACCTCCCTGGCGATATGATTATGTCAGATTTTGTGCTGAAAGCGGTACAATTATTTTGCATGGAAATTTGGCGTTTTATATTGTAGTCCTGTAATTCTTAGGAATAACTCACTTAAATCTGTCCAAACAAGAGTCTAGTAGACATCCCGGGTATGAAAAAGTTTGAAACATGAAATAATAAATTATAATATAATAAATAACTAAAAATAATTATCAAAAATAATAACATAATAGTAATAAAATGTATTCAATAATGTAATCAAATCAAAAACTCAGAAATTTGCTCAGTTGCAGAATTGTCGCTGTCGTTACTTTCAGTGTCTGATGACGAATTTCCCCAAAAATCAGTATCACTCAATTCTGCAAGTGATTCTTATTTACTATCGGTTTTTTCTAGCTGATGGAAAACCACTTTTGACTTAAAGGGACGCTTTTTGGTTGCCATGGACATTCTCAAGTTTCCAGGCAGAAAGAATGACAAATATAATATAAAAGTGCATGCAGGGCACTGGGCAAACCACTAGGGACAAAAGGGATGTGAAATGATTTCATACAGTAATGTAATCTTACAGATTACAGTGTACTGTATGTTTACTGTGTGTTTCACTTTTTGAATTTGCCGCCGGTCTCCGCGACACTCGCAGGGAACGGAGCCCGGCACACAGAGGCATCGGGCGGAGGGCACAGCCCGCAGACACAGCGGGGACATCGCTGGATCCAGGGGACAAGGTGAGTAACGCTGCCTTGGATCCAGCAATGCAATCCCGAGTGTGGCTCGGGGTTACCGCTAATGGTACTGGGATTCCACCCCGAGCCACACTCAGGATTACCGCCAGGAAGGTTAATACACCCAAGTGAAAAAAGTTCACAAAGTCCATGAAATAATCCATATATGTGCCGTAATACACAGAAAGAGTTCTTCATAAAAGTAGAAATCTTCACACCACACGGTTTGTGCTCCTTTTACCTCTCCCTATAAGATTTGAACTAACCAGAGCTAAATGCCTCACACTCTCGTGTTTGGCAAACAAGCAGTATGGCCCAGCAGGGTAATGGATCCAGAAAAGTGGTCCCAGCCTCCGCAGTAGCAAATGAATGAACTTATATAAGGGGAAACAAAAGAAATCTCCTCTAGCGAAGTATGTCTCAAAAGGTAATACAAAATGTATTAAAATCCTCAATCATTGCACTTACATCAAGAAATAAAAACCAAGCATGTAACGAATATCCTGCAAGCGACCAGCAACGGGTCAATCATCAGTAGGAAACATCTCACCATACTGTAGACCTCGCCAGCACATCACTTCTGGTTGCCGTACAGCCACATGTTGACGCGTTTCGTCATCATAACTTTGTCCTAGGATCGGCTGTATGGCACAGCAACCTCCGTTAAATAAACGTATGCATGCAAATGATTGCCATCACTATGACCACTGTTTAATCGGAAGCTCCGTCATCACCACACTGCTATCACCTGACAACCAGCACCGCAATGTATCAACACCAGACTCCCCTCTCGGGCAAGGGTCCGGCGCTTAAGCAGTTATAGCAACATTTTTTGGGACATGGGATTTACATTAGACATGTGCAGAGCGAAAATATTAATTTAGTTTTGTTTCGTTATTTACATAAATTTGTTTAGTTAACTTCATTTAATGGGTTTAATTCATTTTCAAAATTAGTTTTGTTTATTCATACTTGAATCAATTTGAATTTTAGGAATTTAAATTCGTATCAATTCGAATAGTTTTCGAATTCAAATAGCTTTCAAATTCAAAAGGTTTTTGAATTTGAATAGTTTTCAAATTCGAATTCGAAGCGTTTTCAAATTTGAATAGTTTTCCAATTTCCAAAGAATATAAAATAG
Organism: Glandirana rugosa; assembly: GCA_018402905.1. Lineage (NCBI taxonomy): Eukaryota > Metazoa > Chordata > Amphibia > Anura > Ranidae > Glandirana > Glandirana rugosa. The sequence goes on along the minus strand of BLSH010303925.1, from coordinate 211,342 downwards.
AATAGAAAATAAAGGAAACAAATAGAAAAAAAATAGAATAGTATAGAAAAGAATATAACAGAAAATAAGAATAGAATATAATAGAGTAAAACAGAACAAAATAGAATATAAAAGAAAAGAATAGAATGGAATAGAATAGAAACAAATAGAATAGAATAAAATAGAAAGAATATAACCATCTTCTGAAATTTGAATAGAAAAGAATAGAATAGAAAAGAATACAATTCAAAATACAATAGAATAGAATAGAAATATAACCATTTCCCAAAATTCAAATAGAATCATTTTGAATTTGAATAGAATAGAAAATAATAGATTAGAATAGAATAGAAAATAACAGAATAATATAGAAAAAAAACAGAATAGAAAGAATATAGAAAGAATATAACTCTTCCTATGCTAATCTATTCTTTTGTATTCTATTCAAATTCAAATTTATTCTATTTGAATTTTGGGAAATGGTTATATTCTATGCTATTCTATTGTTTTTTTTAATTCTATTCTTTTTCTATTTGTTTATTCTATTTTCTATTCTATTACTTTATTTTCTATTATTTTCTATGCTATGCTATTCTATTTTCTATTCAAATTAGAATTTCGGAAGGTGGTTATATTCCTATTCTATTGTTATTTTCTATACTATTCTGTTATTTTCTATTTTATTCTAATCTATTATTTTCTATTCAAATTCAAATTGATTCTATTTGAATTTTGGGAAATGGTTATACTTTTTTCTCATTTATTCTATTCTATTGTTTTTTTTACTTCTAATCTTTTCTATTCTATTATAGTTGATTCTATTTTTTTCATTCTATTCTTTTCTTTTGTATTCAAATTCAAATTTATTCTATGTGAAATTCGAATTTCAGAAGATGGTTGTATTCTATTTTTTTATTCTATTCTATTCTATTTGCTTCTATTCTATTCTGTTCTTTTATTTTCTGTTATATTCTTATCTACTCTATTATATTTTTTCTATTTTATTCCTTTGTTTTCTATCCTACAAGGAGGTGAGTCAGGATTCACTAGTAACTCCCATACACCAATCTATCCACATCCCAAGGACAATGGAGAAAACAAAAATGGCCCCTAAGGGGACTTTTAAGGATAGATGCGGGAGATTGAAATGTAAAGGTACAACAAAACCATAACATAATCAAGAGTTAAAATTGGCCACAGTAATACAAGTACATATAGGAGAGAAAAAAACATTGGTACACTAAAGGAGAAGCTGGAACAACAAACCAGGCCCCCATGTGAGAGTCCACGACACAGGAATGGTTCACAGCTGTCCAATTTCCAACGCGTTTCGGATTTTGTAAGTAAATTCCTTCATCAGGGGAGGGAGTCACGTTGCAATATGTCTATAATTGTAACAATACTTGTTAAGTAACCAATAATGTAATACATAATGAAAGGAATACCATAAATGGGATGAGGTCTATATCTTACACTGCATCACAGTAGGTAACACGAAAGAGCAAATCAATCAGTAAATGGCGTGTCTGTTGTTAGAGGATCATAATACCCAATACCCAAAACAAGGAAAATGCCTAAAAATTAAAATGAATGCAGCCACACCATTTAAGGAAGCTGCATTATATTACATTTTTGTTTTAGTTTTAACACTGCTTTAAGGCGCACTGGCTACCTTGCTCTTATGATTTAGAAGGCCAATGTTGATAAGACTACCAGCAGTTGGTCACATTTAACTTGAGTTGTTCAGTTTGGGCTATTAAGGAAGTTGAAATATAGCAGCAGGATTAACATGTATAAAACAAGGGAACTTACCTACTTATGTCTTGATTTTGGCTTTACTACCCCTTTCATGACCTTCAGTGACTACCAGATCAGTGGATCCTTAACTTAAAGCAGAGTTCCACCCAAAAGTGGAACTTCCACTTTAAAAGAAGGTGACCCCCTGACATGCCACAATTGGGGAGGGGGGACCAGGGACCCTGTTTTCACAGGGTCCACGGTCCACTTCCTCTCCTAGCGTCGCGGCTCCGGAAGGAAGTTCACCTTCCTCCCCTTCCCTCTCAGAGATCTTCTGGGACACATCACAGGTCCCAGAAGATACCCCGGCCATTCACAAGGTGCAGCACGACTTGCGCATACCCGGCTTTGAAGCCAAAGCCGGGCGCCCATACTAGTGATGCCGGCGCCGCCGAGGGGAGGGAGAGAAAACCGAGCCCTCGGGCGACCGCATCGCTGGAGCCTGGGACAGGTGAGTGTCCCATTGTTAAAAGTCAGCAGCTACACTTTTTGTAGCTGCTGACTTTTAACTGGGTGGAACTCCACTTTAAAATCTCCCGGCTGGTCAATTCTATTTTCTTTCTACCAAGACTATGCATGGCTTATCATTGATTGTTCATCAAAGTTGCCAGCTGTCTGGAGATTTATAAATGGAGATTTCCAAAATTCAGATTGATTAAGGCTGTCTGCGGGAGCCGTGAACAAAAATCAATGTTCTTATTTTTGTCTTCATTTGAGTTTCAGCCAGTCACAATGTTTTAATTGCATGTAAATGAGATGCACAAATGAAAAATGATTTGATGGCAGCTTCCCAAACAAAGTGGAGATTTCTATATGTCACTCAGCTCTCTACGGTGTGAGGGTGCCAACCAACTGAACATTGTTCCTCTCCAACACAATAATTCAATCTTGACTGTAGCTTCTAATTATTTAGTCTTTTCTACATAATATATATATATATACACACACACACACTATATTACCAGAAGTATTGGGACGCCTGCCTTTATACACACATGAACTTTAATGACATCCCTGTCTTAGTCCATAGGGTTCAATATTGAGTTGGCCCACCCTTTGCTGCTATAACAGCTTCAACTCTTCTGGTAAGGCTGTCCACAAGGTTTAGGAGTGTGTCTATGAGAATGTTTGACCATTCTTCCAGAAGCGCATTTTTAAGGTCAGGCACTGATGTGGACGAGAAGGCCTGGCTCGCAGTCTCCACTCTAATTCATCACAAAGGTGTTCTATTGGGTTGAGGTCAGGACTCTGTGCAGGCCAGTCAAGTTCGTCCACCCCAAACTCGCTCATCCATGTCTTTATGGACCTTGCTTTGTGCACTAGTCCAAATCATTTGGTGGAGGGGGAATTATGGTGTGGGGTTGTTTTTCAGGGGTTGGGCTTGGCCCCTTAGTTCCAGTGAAGGGAACGCTTAAGGTGTCAGCATGCCAAGACATTTTGGACAATTTCATGTTCCCAACTTTGTGGGAACAATTTGGGTATGGCCCCTTCCTGTTCGATCATGACTACACACCATCACCTATTTTGTCTCCAAATATCATCCGAACCATCCTCTCCGCTCCTCTCAAGACCTTCTGCTCTTAATGACTCTCAATGCTCATCTCCAGGACATGTCCCATTCTCTGGAACTCTCTACCCCAATCTGTTTGGCTATCGTCTACTCTGGCTGCCTTCAGGCGCTAACGGAAAACTCATCTCTTCAGGGAAGCTTATCATGCCTCAACTAATCTTTTATCATCTCCATCAGCTCATTCCCCACAGTTACAACCTTTTGTACAACTTGCCCCACCCTCTTAGATTGTAAGCTCTTTTGAGCAGGGCCCACTTAACCCTCTTGTATTGTACTGTTGGCGCTATATAAATTATTTATAATAATAATAATCTAAAATATTTTGGGCTATTGTCTGTAAATTAAAATAAACCCAGACTGTTAGACAACCGGAATCCAATGTGCTTGGTTACATTAAACATACCAAAGCTAGAGACCCACACATACTTGAGCCTTTTTGTCCTCTGTCACCCTGACAAGATATGACATAGATTGAATGTGAGAACTGACTTAATCTCCATTATTGTTCCAATTAACTTTAATAGAATGAATTTGTTTGCTGCCCTATTACAATTCATAGAGTGTGAACTGCCATAGTCTGACTACACTGTTAATTTATCTGCTAATCACTACAAACACACTTGGCCTCCATTCAGAAACTGCTGGGTCTAAAGCTACATGCGGGGAAGAACAGAGCAGAGAGGGAGGTTGATGTTTTACATTGAGTAATGAAGTAACTGCAACAATGGACTGGCAGTGCAGCAGAGTATGAAGAACAATGTTAGTCAGAAGGAAAAAAAATATTTTCATGCTAGTTATAATGGTGAAAGCCTACCTGTGTCATCTTTTCTTTGTGCATTTACTCCTACAGTATCTCACAAAAGTGAGTACACCCCTCACATTTTTGTAAATATTTTATTACATCTTTTCATGTGACAACACTGAAGAACTTACACTTTGCTACAATGTAAAGTAGTGAGTGTACAGCTTGTATAACAGTGTAAATTTGCTGTCCCGTCAAAATAACTCAACACACAGCCATTAATATCTAAACTGCTGGAAACAAAAGTGAATACACCCCTAAGTGAAAATGTCCAAATTGGGCCCGAAGTGTCAATATTTTGTGTGGCCACCATTATTTTCCAGCACTGCCTTAACCCTCTTGGGAATGGGGTTCACCAGAGCTTCACAGGTTGCCACTGGAGTCCTCTTCCACTCCTCCATGAAGACATCACGGAGCTGGTGGATGTTAGAGACCTTGCGTGCCTCCACCTTCCATTTAAGGATGCCCCACAGATGCTAAATAGGGGTTAGGTCTGGAGCCATGCTTGGCCAGTCCATCACTTTTACCCTCAGCTTCTTTAGCAAGGCAGTGGTCATCTAGGATGTGTGTTAGGGGTTGTTATCATGCTGGAATATTGCCCTGTGTCCCAGTCTCCGAAGGGAGGCGATCATGCTCTACTTTAGTATGTCACAGTACATGTTGGCATTCATGGTTCCCTCAATGAACTGTAGCTCCCCAGTGCAGCACTCATGCAGCCCCAGACCATGACACTCCCACCACCATGCTTGACTGTAGGCAAGACACACTTGTCTTTGTACTCATCACCTGGTTGCCGCCACACATGCTTGACACCATCTGAACCAAATAAGTTTCTCTTGGTCTCACCAGACCATAGGACATGTTCCAGTAAGCCATGTCCTTAGTCTGCTTGTCTTCAGCAAACTGTTTGCAGGCTTTCTTGTGCATCATCTTTAGAAGAGGCTTCCTTCTGGATGACAGCCATGCAGACCAATTTGATGCAGTGTGCAGCGTATGGTCTGAGCACTGACAGGCTGACCCCCCACCCCTTCAATCTCTGCAGCAATGCTGGCAGCACTCATACATCTATTTCCCAAAGACAACCTCTGGATATGACGCTGAGCTTGTGCAATCAACTTCTTCGGTATATGAGGCCTGTTCTGAGTGGAACTTGTCCTGTTAAACCGCTGTATGGACCACTGTGCTGCAGCACATTTTCAGGGTCTTGGCAATCTTCTTATAGCCTAGACCATCTGTATGTAGAGCAACAAAGAGTTATTTGCCATGAGGTGCAATGTTGAACTTCCAGTGACCAGTATGAGAGACACACCTGCTCCCCATTCACACTTCACACCTGAGGCCTTGTAACACTAACAAGTCACATGACACCAGGGAGGGAAAATGGCTAACTGGGCCCAATTTGGACATTTTTCACTCAGGGGTGTACTCACTTTTGTTGCCAGCAGTTTAGACATTAATGGCTGTACACTCACTACTTTACGTTGTAGCAAAGTGTAATTTCTTCAGTGTTGTCACATGAAAAGATATAATAAAATATTTACAAAAATGTGAGGGGTGTACTCACTTTTGTGAGATACTGTATATTCTGCCACTGTCCCCTGTGCTTTTTTATCTTAATGTGTGAGGCTTGCTTTCCTGAGATTGCAGTAATCTTTCAACGGAATCTCAACTCTGCCTCTAGAATAATTCTTCAAGTGCAAAAATCACCCTTCACATTAACTTGATTGCTGCTCTGGGCTTGCGCTGCACTTATACGGTGTCATATTATTGTATTTCCAATGTGTAATGTCAGATGTCCCACCTCCTTCCTTTCACCGATATTTCTTGTGGGAAGTGGTAAAGACTGATGTCTGTAGTTTGTGGATAAGGAATTGATGGTGAAGAGCATTGTGATATCAAAACTCGGATAAGGCCGAATTATCTGAGTGGTAAATACCACTTATGTGCCTGTTTTACAGGGCGGCCATCAGGGGGGAAAACCAATACACATGTCAGGGGCCCGTGCGCTCTTAGGGGCCCAACCGCCGAGCAGGGCTGCTTTGTCTTTCTCTGTGAATTCATTCACAACAAAAGAGTCAGCAGCTGCTCTCTGTTATTTTGCTCACATCGGGCTCTTTACTGCCACCTGTAAAGGCTTCCTGCATGTGCACTTCTCGTGTGAGTGTTGCTTGTGGAAACAAGCTGGGACCTTCATTACAAGCAGGAGCTGTGTGTACAAGTGAATGGAGGGGCTGTTTGTATTCAGGGGGGCCAGAGCTGTGTGTGTGTGTTATGTGTGTAGCACCCCCATGGTATAGGTGCATTTTTGTAGCAGGGTTTTGCTAGGAGAAGCAAACTTTAGTCAGGCCTGACTGTATGTGCAGACCTGAATGCTTTGATCTGGGCTTGGGGAGTGGCTCACGTAGGACTGGGGCAGCCCAACAGATGAGGTCACTAAACCGTCCTACCTTCTTCTGGGAGGCACTGGAACTTTATATAATGAAGGTGGGACAAGAGTTGTCATCATTTGAAGTGTCATGGGAAGCCCTAACCAATCCCGAATCTGGATTAGCAGGGGGTGGGTCTTCTCATATACTCTGGGCTGGGTCAGTCTGGGAGGAGAAGTCAGGTGGAAGTCTGAGATGTAGCAAGAGGCTCTTTGGAGGCCTCTTCCCGGGAGGTCGCCCCCATCTGGGGGGTTGACCTTGAGACCTGGAGGTTCGGGTGCAGCCAGGAGTGGAGGTGATTTCTGGAGTTGCACAAGGGAACAGGAGAACAGCGGAGGTGCTACAGAGAGAGAGACTTTAAAGTGATCCACCCATGTTGGTGAGTGACAGACCCTGGAGCTGGGAGTGAAAGTGCTGGAGCAGGCTGGGAGAGGAATAGTGGTGGGACCTGGAAGAGGAATGGGCTGGGAGTTGTACTCCATCAAAGCCCCAGCTAGCACTCAAGTACGTTGCAACATATTCAGGGGCTCGTGATCCCTGGCCTGTAATGGGTGGTCCTGAGGTCCTGCTGACACAGTGTAGGCCTCACCATGTGCTAGCAGCGGTGAAGAGAAAAGAGTAGAAAATCTTGATAAATTTCCTTTTGAGCTGGAAACTAAGTGAAGTGCTGGAGAGAGAACTGTAGGAGAAATGATCAGCAAGTGATGTGCTGGAGAGTTGCGAGGAGTAACAGACTGCAGAAGGATAGTTTGCAGTGTCAGTGTGCATATACAGGACTGTATATGGAGTTCGTGTACCATAATTCTTGGGGCATCCCACAGTCACCCCTTTTCCTCATCCAAGTTATTTCCCCTAAATAAAACAACAAAAACAAGTGCCGGCCTGGTGAGTGTCTACGGATGTGTGAGATATGGTGGGATTGAGGGCAGCGGCATGGCTACTTGTGTGTTGTGTGTGTAGTGCGTGCGTGTGTTGTCTGTGTGTGGTGTGTGTGTTATCTGTGTTGTCTGTGTGTAGTGTGTGTGCAGTTTGTGTGTGTGTGTTGTGTGTGTGTGTGTGGTGTGTGTGTGCGTGTGTTTGTATGTGGTGTTTGTGTGTGTGTGTATTGTGTGTGTGTGGTGTGTGTATGTGTTGTGTGTGTGTGTGGTCTGTGTGTTGTGTGTTTGTGTGTGGTGTGTGTGTGTGTTTATATTTGGTGTGTGTTTGCGTTGGGTCTGTGTTTGTGTGTGGCATGTCTGTGTTGCATGTGGTGTGTGTATGGTATTGTGTGTGTTTGTGGGGTGTGTATGCTGTGGGTCTGTGTCTGTGTGTGGTGTGTGTATGATGTGTGTATGGTATTGTGTGTGTTTGTGTGGTGTGTGTGTGTGTTGTGGGTGTGTGTCTGTGTGTGTAGTGTGTGTGTGGTGTGTGTCTGTGTGTGGTGTGTGTCTGTGTGTGTTGTGGGTGTGGTGTCTGTGTGTTGTGGGTGTGGTGTCTGTGTGTGTTGTGGGTGTGTGCCTGTCTGTGTGTGTTGTGGGTGTGGTGTGTGTGTTGTGGGTGTGGTGTGTGTGTGTTGTGGGTGTGGTGTGTGTGTTGTGGGTGTGGTGTGTGTGTTGTGGGTGTGTTGTGGGTGTGGTGTGTGTGTGTTGTGGGTGTGGTGTGTGTGTTGTGTGTGTGTGTTGTGGGTGTGGTGTGTGTGTTGTGGGTGTGGTGTGTGTGTGTTGTGTGTGTGTGTTGTGGGTGTGGTGTGTGTGCATGTGGGTGTGTGTCTGTGTGCATGTGGTGTGTGTGTGTGTCAGAGGGGGCTGAGTGTGTACAGATGTGAAGGGGGCTGCCTGCAGGACTGTGGGATAGCCAGTGTGTTGGCCCTGGGGAATATCGGTGGACAGGCCCGGGGGGGCAGGGCTGAAGCTGTGTAAGGGGCCCCAAGATTTCTAATGGCTGCCATGGCTGTTTATGTGGAAAATACAAGATGAAACCTCGATTTTCCTGCTTTTCCAATACCATTGAAAGGCAACATAGCTCCCACTTTGTGCTGAGATACAGGACACCATACCATCCATGTGCAGACAATGTCACTGCTACTTAGGTAAAGGCAGCCAGTTAGTGTCATTATGGTTGAAGGGGAAATAGACTGTTCACTTTGCAAGGGAATTTTCCCCAGAGCTTAGTAAATGAGGTAAAGTTCTGTTGACTTTCATCATCCAATCATATGCAATTAAAAATGCACTTCATTCCCTAAGCTCTGGGATGTTTTGCTTGCAAAATGAACAGCCTGTTTGCCTTAGTAAATCAAGCCCACTTCCCCCTGCCCTGGGCTGCAGCTTCCCAGAATATCAGGAGCCAAATTAGCCCAAAACTACTGCCAGGTATATGTAAGGATGGTGATTTTTGCATTTTAGTAAGGACAGGTAGGGTGGGGAATAGACTAGTTTACTAAATGTGTCTACATCTGTTACCTAAAAAGTATAGCCAATCAATTTCAAGCAGTTAGATAGAGCTGTGTTGCACCGAAAATCGATGTTCGGTTTTCAAAATAAGAGAAAAGTTGATCTACAAAGGGTCCTTTACAAATACTCTTGGCATGGAAGTGGTCTAGATCAGTGGTTCTCAAACCTATTGAGACCAAAATCTAGTAAAGTCTTCAAAAACCTTCCATGCCCCAATATTAAAAAAAAAGGTTTATACACATACAATAAAAGTATGGGAATACAAAGTATGTATTAATATGCTTGAAGGCTCTTGATGGAGCTGGATGTCATTGTGGCGGATGTGGTTCTGGGGTTCTGGATGGAGCTGGGGGCAACTATGGGGCATGGGGTCTCTCCAGGAGGCTATGAATTTTGCAGGTGCACAGTGGAAGACTGCAGGGTCCTGTGGGGGCTGGGGGACACATTTAGGCCCGGTTCACACAGGGGCGATTTGCGATCCGACTTGAGTCACCTCAAGTCGCCCCAGGTCGCTTGACACAAGAAATCCAATTGAAAGGAATGGGAGCTGTCTTAATGTACAGTACTGAAGTCACTCCGAAAATAATATCAACCAGCCCCACCTGGAGCGGTCAAACTCTTTGTTTGTATTACATCGACTTCAGAAGAGATTCCTGTGCTACTTGGAGGCGACTTCTTTCCGACTTGTGCCCGTAGAATTGAATGGAAGTTGCCTCCAAGTCGGATCCCCCATCTAAACAGAAGCGACTTCACAGTGAAAAGAATATAATTTATTTTAGGGAAACCCCCTCCCTCCCTTCTCTGATTGGCCACAGCAAAGTCGCCTGGCATGAAGTCGTGTTGTAAGTCGCCTCAAGTTGCAGTATAAGTTGCCCAAAGTCGCGCTGAAGTTGCTTTCAAATCGCCTAGCAAAGTTGCCCTGCAAGTCGGATCGCCCCTGTGTGAACTGGCCCTTAGAGGTTGGAGGAACATTGGCGGAGCTGAAGACTCTGCAGTCAGCTAGGAGGCACTGCAGGGCACTGGGCATCACTATGGAAGGGTAATGGATAAGTAGCTGGCTGGAGGCCTGAAAATAGGGAGCACAGCAGTAGACCATGGCCTGGTGGTTGAGAACCACTGATCTATGGATTTCCAAGCAGCAACATTCTCGAAAGTTAGAAATGTATTAAAGATCCCTCCACTGCCATATTTGGCACTTTTTTGGAGGGAGGGGGGAGAGGGTACCTGGTTTTGACAGGTACCTGTTCCCACTTCCAGCTCAAATTACCGAAGATCGTTTAACTGAGCCAGAAGTTTGGCCCCTCCTTCCCCCGCAGTCTTCTGGGACACATCACAGGTCCCAGTAGAATATGGGACCATTCACTAGGCACAGCGCAACTCGCACATGTGTAGTAGGAAACAGACTGGGAAGCTGCAAGGCTTCACTTCCTGCTTCCCTTACTCCAGATGCCGACATCTGCTGCACGCGCAGCGGATGGAAGAATCGGCTTGGGTGAGACATCGCGGGATCCCTGGACAGGTAAGTGTCCTAATACTAACACTTGCCTACTGGGCACTTCCACCCCCTTCCTGCCCAGGCCAATTTTCAGCTCTCAGCTTTGTCGCATTTTGAATGACAATTGCGCGGTCATGCAAAACTGTCCCCAAACAAATTTTTTATCATTTATTTAGACAGATGGGAGCGCACGGAAAACGCAATCATGGGAGGTCATCAATAGACACCCTCATGGAAATGCGCAACTACGCTGTAGCCATCATTTGGCTATAGCGCGGTTGTGAAGAGGTTAAAAGTCAGTAGCTAGAGTATTTGTAGCTACTTTTATTTTTTTTTTCGAAGGAGTCTGGACTTTAAGCTGCACCAGTCTCCCGGGTCATTGCTGTTTCGTCTACTACGTTTCCTTTGAGTCTGCTATCTGTTCCTGTGTTGATCCTTTGCTGCTGACCTGATCTGCTCCTAACTCTGTCTGAACACCGCCTGCACCAACCCCTGGCTTGTCTCTGGATTACTGCCTGGTCCTTCTGCTCATTTACTTGCATTAACGACCCTGGCCCGACTTCTGACTACTCTTCTGCTGCTGTCTGCACCTGACTTGCCTGCCAGTTGATGACCCGGACTGCCGGACCCCACCTTACGAACTTCCTTCCTGTACCTGAGTCTGCTGATCTGTGCCAGTCTCCTGCTCCAGTTCAGCTGCCAGTGAGCATCGAGTCTTCCTTGCGTGTGGTTCCTCAACACACAGCCTTCTCATTAGCATCCATCAACGGAAGACCTGTCAGGCACTCATGCCACTTTGTGCTCTGCCGCTTCCTGTTACCTTACCAGGCTGGCACAGCTGCGCAAATCACCATCATTGTACAGCGGGTGCTTTAAGACCTATGGGGGCGCGTGCACGCTGCCGGAGGGCCACGCGCCTGCGGCGCGATGCTAGCGCCAGTGCGTGTGGCCGGTGGCCGCGATGTCCACCAGCTACCCGCGATCGCTCCACAGAGAGTCAGAATGGAGATCTGTCAATGTAAACAGACGGATCTCCCTTCTGTCAGGGAAGTAGAAACAGATCTGCTGTTCCAAGTAATCCGGAACAGCGATCTATCTCTACTCCCTGTCAGCCCAGCTCCCACACAGTTAGAACCACCTACCTAGGGAACATTTAACTACTCGATCTCCTCCTACTGTTAACCCCTTCCCTGCCAATGACATTTATACAGTAATCAGTGGCTATTTTTAGCTCTGATCACTGTTTAATTGTCAATGGTCCCAAAAAAGTGTTAAAAGTGTCTGGTCTGTCCGCCGCAATATCGCAGTCCCGCTAAAAATCGCAGATTGCTGCCATTATTAGTAAAAAAAAAATAATAATAATAAAAATGCCATAGATCTATTCCTTATTTTGTAGAAGCGATAACTTTTGCGCAAACCAATCAATATACGCTTATTGTGGTTTTTAACCGAAAATATGTAGAAAAATATATAACAGCCTAAACTGAGGAAGAAATTAGGTTTTTTTTTTTTTAGTTTTTTGGATATGTATTATAGCAAAAAGTTAAAAAAAATGTTTTATTTTTTCAAAATTGTCGCTCCTTTTTTGTTTAAAGTGCAAAAAATAAAAACCACAGACGTGATCAAATACCACCAAAAGAAAGCTCTATTTGTGGGGAAAAAAAGGGCATAAGTTTTGTGACCGCTCAATTGTCAGTTAAATTGACGCAGTGCCGTATCACAAAAGGGGCTCTGGTCAGGGAGTAAATCCTTCCGGGGGCTGAAGTGGTTAGTGGTATCACAGATTCCAAAGTTGTGGGAGATTGTGTCATCAAGGATCTGCAACCATTTCTTCTTCTTTGAGTTGGAGTGTTTATGAAAGTTTTATGTTCAGATATGGTTTTTTGGTTTAATAAAAGGCCAAACCGGCCATTTAACCCCAACGCAATTTAGGTGTCGTTATTGAAGATAAGGGCGGTGGTAGGGTACAGAGTTAGGTAATATGGGTAGCAGGTGTGATCTGAACTACCCTAGTCATGAGCCAAAGGTGTAGAAGCCTTTCTGCACGCCAGGTACATTACAGCATGTGTTGAAAATTTACTTTGCAAAGAATACCCAGTCATGTACAAGGAACATAAAAAAAACAGTATTTCTGCTTATGCATGATAGAATAATGGATGTCAGCAAAGCGTCATCTCACTTACTAAGCTAAATGAAACTTCTCTTGGAAACTGACCAGCATATTTGCCTTTAGTAAATCAACCCCATGGCGATATAATGAATATGTTTTTTGCACTCCTCCAGAAACATAGCATAATTTAGCCAGTGTTTGTACAGACTTCGTATTCGTGTTTTATGTACTGGAAATATGTCATTGGAGCTTTAAATACATAAACATTTTACGCTTAATAAATGCTTGCATTTCAATGTACCATATACATTATATGGCAAAAAAATACTGAGTTATTACAAACAATAAAATTTAAGGATTCAATAAACCATATAAACTATTGTAGATTGTCCTGGAATAGTTCTTAAACACTGTACTTTTATATGTATATTTGAAGAACATAAAATTATCACTTTCAGTGACTTCAAACAGATAATACAGACCAGGAAAACTAAACACAACCACAATAAAGATCATTAAAAGCATTTCTTGTACAGAATATAAATAAATGTAGACATTACTAACATAGTAATACTACTTGACTAAAAAGTTGTAAATTATTACATCGTGTTAGTTACCAAAGTGGCAATAAACAATATCCTTATTCTCCAAATATAATCCACACACATCTACTTAATGGTCTTGTAATCTATTTTTCATGAAATTCTTCCTTACTGTATTTTTCTGCCACCTTGTAACATCCTCCCTGAGCTCCAGAACCTTTATTTTTCCTCTTTATACTACAAATACAAAAATATTTCACCCAAGGGCTCCAATGCATAAAACAAATCAAACTATTACACAAAAAAATATGAAATAAACATTTTTTTATTGATACAAAATAATAAATTATATATATATATATATATATATATATATATATATATATATATACAGTATCTCACAAAAGTGAGTACACCCCTCACAATTTTTTCATGTGACAACACTGAAGAAATTATACTTTGCTACAATGAAAAGTAGTGAGTGTACAGCTTGTATAACTGTAAATTTGCTGTCCTCTCAAAATAACTCAACACACAGCCATTAATGTCTAAACCACTGGCAACAAAAGTGAGTACACCCCAAAGTGGAAATGTCCAAATTGGGCCCAATTAGCCATTTTCCCTCCCCGATGTCATGTGACTCATTCGTGTTTACAAAGTCTAAGGTGTGAATGGGGATCAGGTGCGTTAAATTTGGTGTTATCTCTCTCACACTCTCATACTGGTCACTGGAGGTTTAACATGGCATCTCATGGCAAAGAACTCTCTGGGGATCTGAAAAAAAGAATTGTTGCTCTACATAAAGATGGCCTAGGCTATAAGAGGATTGCCAAGACCCTCAAAATGAGCTACATCATGGAGGCTAAGACCATACAGCGGTTTAACGGGACAGGTTCCACTCAGAACAGGCCTTGCCATGCTCGACCAAAGAAGTTGAGTGCATGTGCTCAGCGTCATATCCAGAGGTTGTCTTTGGGAAATAGACATATGAGTGCTGCCAGCATTGCTGCAGAGGTTGAAGGGGTGGGGGGTCAGCCTGTCATATGCCACACACAGCAACAAATTGGTCTGCATGGCTGTCGTCCCAGAAGGAAGCCTCTTCAAAAGATGATGCAAAAGAAAGTCAGCAAACAGTTTGCTGAAGACAAGCAGACTAAGGACATGGATTACTGGAACCATGTCCTTTGGTCTGATGACACCAAGATAAACTTATTTGGTTCAGATGGTGTGAAGCGTGTGTGGCAGCAACCAGGTGAGGAGTACAAAGACAAGTGTGTCTTGCCTACAGTCAGGCATGGTGGTGGGAGCGTCATGGTCTGGGGCTGCCTGAGTGCTGCCGGCACTGGGGAGCTGCAGTTCATTGAGGGGACCATGAATGCCAACATGTACTGTGACATACTGAAGCAGAGCATGATCCCCTCCCAGAGACTGGGTCGCAGGGCAGTATTCCAACATGAAAATGACCCCAAACACACCTCCAAGACAACCATAGAAGTTGAGGGTAAAGGTGATGGACTGGCCAAGCATGTCTCCAGATCTAAACCCTATTGGGCATCTGTGGGGATCCCCAAACAGAAGGTGGAGGAGTGCAAGGTCTCTAACATCCACCAGCTCCGTGATGTCATCATGAAGGAGTGGAAGAGGTCTCCAGTGGCAGCTTGTGAAGCTCTAGTGAACTCCATGCCCAAGAGGGTTAAAGCAGTGCTGGAAAATAATGGTGGCCACACAAAATAGTGACACTTGGGCCCAATTCGGACATTTTCACTTAGAGGTGTACTCACTTTTGTTGCCAGCGGTTTAGACATTAATGGCTGTGTGTTGAGTTATTTCTTCTTAAAGTGTAATTTCTTCAGTGTTGTCACATGAAAATATATAATAAAATATGTACAAAAATGTGAGGGGTGTACTCACTTTTGTGAGATACTGTACATATATAATTAATACTGTCCTTAAATAATGGCAGGTAACAAACTTTGTATATAGGAATCAATATTCCTGCCCAAAAAAGGGCCCTTGATTTGTGACCTTTTTTTGGGCAGGAATATTGATTTGAGGGCTTATCTTGGGCAGGAATATTGATCTGGAAATTCATATATACAAAGTTTGTTACCTGCCATTATTTAAGGACATCGTTCATCATAGTTAGGGTCGTATTTACCAGAGCTCATATTTTAAACAGTAGGTTTTTTGTATTTGATTTTTATTATTTTGTATCAATAGAAAAGTGTATATGTCATAATTTTTTGTGTAATCATTTTATTTATTTTTTCCTGCATTAAAGCCCCTGGGAGAAAGTTTGTTGTATTTGTACAATAATTAAAAGAGCAGTTCTTTTTTACCTAGGTTTGTAAGTGTCTTTTGCTATTTTTTTCCTCTTTTTCCATTTGTTTGGAATGAACAGTGCACATTAGTTGCGGCCAGTGTGCACTGCTCTATGCACTCTACACATCACATTGTCCATAGTCCATCTTGGGAGTGAGCAAGGGAAGTTGGCTATTTTCCTACATACAGAAACTTGGCTGATCACAGATCCCCCTACCACATGATCAGCTGTTAGCCGAAGACAACTGATCACGTGATGTAAACAGAAGATCAGTAATCTGCTTTTTTTCTCCTCACGCTGTCAGCGGCTTCTGTCAAAGGGACATCAGTCCCAAGAAGGGAAAGGCACCGCCGCCTCATCTGTGCCCACCAGTGCCGCCTGCCAGTGCCCACCAATGCCACCTATCAGTGCATTTCAGTGCCGCCAATCAGTGCCACCTACCAGTGCCACCTATCAATGCCCATCAGTGCCTCTTAATCAGTGCCACCTATCAGTGCTGCCTATCAGTGTCACCTACCTGTGCCCTTCAGTGCCACCTATCAATGCCCTTCAGTGCTGCCCATCAGTGCCACCCATCAGTGCCACCCATCAGTGCCACCTCTCAGTACCCATCAGTGCTGCCTCATCAGTGCCCACCAGTTCCACCTATCAGTGTCCATCAGTGCCGCCTTATCAGTGCAGCCTATCAGTGCCCATCAGTGCAGCCTCATCAGCGCACATCAATGAAGGAGAAAAATTACCATTTTGCAAAGTTTTATAATAAACTATAAAACTGTTTTGTTTTTTGTTTTTTTAAACTTTTTGGTCTTTTTTCGGCTTTTTAGAAAAAATTAAAGAACCCAACAGTGATTAAATACCACCAAAGGAAAGCTCTGTTTGTGGGGAAAAAACAACTTTACACCTGCTCTATAGCCAAAATACAGCTACAGCACAGGCTTCCAGTGCTGGTAGGGCGTCCATAGACATCCTCCCGTGATTGCACTGCTTGTTGCCCTTGGGTCATGTGGACGGTGCGATCTGTGATCGTCGAATCCTTCGGACTCAGCTGATCACAGATCGGGGTAGAGGGCCAATTTCAGCGGCCCTTTACCATGTTATCAGCTGTCAGCCAATGACAGCTGATGACGGAAGTAAACAGAAGCCAGTTATCAGCTTTTTTATTCCTCATGCTGATAGCGTGGGAGAAAAGAAGAAAGCCGGTAACCGGCTTCTGTTACAGGGACATTGGTCCCAACATTGCCCATCAGCTGCTAATCAGTGGCCATCAGTGCCCCTATCAGTGTCCATCAGTGCTACCAATCAGTGCCTATTCAAAAATTTTGGTTGTTTTTGTTTCAAAAAAACAAAAAACACCCAGTGGTGATTAAATACTACCAAAAGAAAGCTCTATTTGTGTGAAAAAAATGTCATATGGGTACAGTGCTGCATGAAACTGTCATTCAAAGTGCGACATCGCTGAAAGCTGAAAATTGGCCTGGGTAGGAAGGGGGTGAAAATGCCCTGTAAGCAAGTGGTTAAGTGCAAAGGTTTCAAGTTGTGTAGCAGGTAGAATTCTGTCCACCACCACCTAAAACAAAAAATATTACTGAAGGGTCTTCATTGCTAAAGGTCATGAATCTGTAGTGGTTATGAAAGCAGTAGGGTACCCTTGTAGGTAAAGTCAACAAAAAAGCATGTGGGAGAAAAGAAGAAAGCTGGTAACTGGCTTCTGTTACAGGGACATTGGTCCCAACATTTCCCACCAGCTGCTAATCAGTGGCCATCAGTGCCACCTATCAGTGTCCATCAGTGCTGCCAATCAGTGCCGCATACCAGCGGCTATTAGTACCGCCTATCAGTGCACATCAGTGCCACCTATCAGTGTCCACCAGTGCCCTTCAGTGCCGCCTATCAGAGCCCATTAGTGTCGCCTCATCAGTGCCAAATTGGTGGAGCCTCATCAGTACCTATCAGTGCCCATCATTTCCACCTCATCAGTGCCTATCAGTGCTCATCAGTGCAGTCTCATCAGCACACATCAGTGAAGGAGACAAATTACCTGTATGCAAAATTTTATAACAAACTATGAAAAAAATTTTTTTTTTCAAAAATTTCGGTTGTTTTTGTTTCACAAAAACACCCAGTGGTGATTAAATACTACCAAAAGAAAGCTCTATTTGTGTGAAAAAAATGTCATATGGGTACAGTGCTGCATGACCGCGCAACTGTCATTCAAAGTGCGACAGCGCTGAAAGCTGAAAATTGGCCTGGGCAGGAAGGGGGTAAAAGTGCCCTGTAAGCAAGTGGTTAAGTGAAAAGGTTTCAAGTTGTGTAGCAGGTAGAATTCTGTCCACCACCACCTAAAACAGAAAATATTACTGAAGGTTCTTCATTGCTAAAGGTCATGAATCTGTAGTGGTTATGAAAGCAGTAGGGTACCCTTGTAGGTAAAGTCAACAAAAAAGGGCTATCTACTCTGAGGATGAACACAGCACAAACAAAAAAGCAAGGGTGTACTTGCACACACCCTAATGCAAACTAATGGAATAAAATAAATAAAAAAAATTGTATTCAATAACTACAAGACCCTGTCTATTTTATCTTTCATCATTTTAAAGGTGTCCCTGTTATCTAAAAATATAGTACTAACATGAGGACAATTATAAATCAGTGGCGGCTGGTGAAGTTTTTGGATGGGGGGCGCCAGGCCCCGCCCTTCCTTTTGACCCCTCCTACTTGTATTCCACATATTGTGTCAGGAGTATACAGCTCAGCATCACAGGACACAGTATACAGCCCAGCATCACAGGACACAGTATACAGCTCAGTATCACAGGACACAGTATACAGCTCAGCATCACAGGACACAGTATACAGCACAGCATCACAGGACACAGTATACAGCACATCATCACAGGACACAGTATACAGCTCAGCATTACAGGACACAGTATACAGCTCAGCATCACAGGACACAGTATACAGCTCAGCAACACAGGACACAGTATACAGCTCAGCATCACAGGACACAGTATACAGCTCAGCATCACAGGACACAGTATACAGCTCAGCATCACAGGATACAGTATACAGCTCTGCATCACAGGGCACAGTATCAGCTCTGCATCACAGGGCACAGTATACAGTGAAACAGGTGGGGCAGTTATGCAGCCAGTGACACAGGTGTGGCCAGTTATGCAGCCAGTGACACAGGTGGGGCAGTTTGCCTCGACATATGACACAGGACACTACGACTCGACATATGACACAGGACACTACGACTCGA
>BLSH010303925.1:156098-178334 GCA_018402905.1 Glandirana rugosa | reverse complement strand
CTCCCTGGTTGGAAGGCAGACCCAGAGGGTTTCAAGTATTTCATTTGTCTTTTGAATTAATGTTAGTTTTATGCCATTTTTTACATATATGGCAACTCCACCTCCCCTCTTCCCTACTCTGTCATTCCTGTATAGTGTGTACCCTGGTATAGTTATTTCCCAGTCATTTGAATCCTTGAACCATGTCTCTGTAATTGCAACAAGGTCCAAGTTATCCCTAGACATAAGAGCTGTCAGTTCACAAAGCTTGTTGCCTAAACTACGGGCATTAGTGCACATGACATGACAAACACAACTTTCAACTGCTTCCTTTTTATTAACAGAAACTTCAACTGAAGTGACCACCTCATCAGCCCAGTCATTACCAACATGAATCCTCACATTTGTTTCAACCTGCTGGGGACAGAAACTCTCCTCAACAATTATATCTCTGTCCCCATTTCTCAGTTTAAATGCATGCCCAAAAAGTTGCTAAATTCCATACCAAGAAGCTCAGTGCCCTTGTGTGAGGGATGCAGGCCATCAGGAAGCAGGTCGTGAGAAGCGTTCCAACTGACCAGGAGGAGGAGGGAGGTGATGCAGTGATGGCGAGGAGGAGAAGTAAGGGGAAGCCGCCTCCATTGCCCCCTCCATAGATGAGGTAAGCCGGGCTGGGAACCAACCGTGTGGATGGGGGGAGGGGGGTTTGTTTGCAGGCTACCCAACTGGTGGAGGGGTGGCTGTGAGTGCCCTGTTTACCGCCCCCCCCCAAAAAAAAAGAATATACCACCAGCCGCCATGGGTTTGTTACAGAGAGCAGACAGAAGGTGTACATTTATCTTTTTTGCCTTCTTAAGTGATGTTTTGGAAAACTGAAAAGGGTAAAAACCCACGTTTTCTTTCAAATAGAACTATAGGCAAAACTTTTTGCTTCATTTTGGATAGAGGAAAGGAGGGTTATAACCCATTTCAGATTACCTTGGGAAGATTTACCTTCACTTCCTGTCCCATAGCCAAATAGGAAGCGAGAGGAAGTCCCTGAAAATTAAGGGATTTCTTTGGGGCCCCCAGGTCACCAAAATTAGAGTCCCCATTGGAAGATTCCCCACTCTTACTTTCCTAGGGACAACGCAAAATGTGGGATTTTCTTTTATTTTCACTTTTGATGATAATGGAAAACAGAACAAATAGAAAGGGTGAATCTTCCTAATGGGGACAGCAATATAAACCTAATAGGTGTTCTAATCTATCTACACTCTGTCCAAAGAAAAAATTGCCTTTAGTTATAGTTTAAGTATTATTTTAGATACTGTGACAGGATCAGAAATCATTATCAATACATTTGGAATTTTTTTGTAAAACAGTAAATAATTCTTTGAGAAGCACAATTCCAAATATTCACCCAAGAGACTACTACAGATTTTCAAAAATCAATCTCCAATCTATGTGCTAAAAATATGTGATGCATGAATTAATATGAATCAGTTTCATTTTTGCTAAGGAATCCATACCAGTGACTTTTGATGCAGATTGGTCCTGGGGATGAAGCCTGGTCTTCAAGTTGGTGGAGATTGCTGCTGTGTAAGAATGGGTGTCTGTAAGTGACATTTGACACATTGGGGATGATTTACTAAAACTGGAGCATACAAAATCTGGTGCAGATCTGCACAGAAACCAATCAGCTTCCAGGTTTGATTGTCGAAGCTTAACGAACAAGCTGAAGTTAGAAAATTTTTTTTAGATATTACATCACTGATGACATTAACCCCTATGGCTTACGAATCCAGGTATTCCCAACCCTTCAACAAGTACCCACAGACTTTAAATCAGCATGGGAGTCTATACTCACAAAATGTAGTAATAACCTAATGACTCTTCTCATCAATCATTATGAGGATGAGATGAAGTCATTGGATCAAGAAATCATCAGTCTGGGTACTACACACCCTTCGGTTCAGACACATGACCAGTTTGAAGCTAAATGGGTGGAACTCAAAAATTATTTGGCTAAACTAAATAAAGACATCATTTCAAAAAAACAGAACAAATTTGTTAAAGACAAAAATGCTTTTCTAGGTGGATTTGCCTACCATTGGTCCTCTCCCCGTCGGGGAAGGGGCCCGATGAGGGGTAGACCCCCCAATCCTAGAAATCAAGAGGGCTCAGTCCCCCTTGAATATAGGGTTGATTCTGACTCCTCTCTATCATCAACAGCTTCTCAATTCACCCGAGAACAAGCGTCATCATCAGGACATGGTGGTGGACGCAAGAGAAACTATAATGATAGAGGATATACATCCCCACAAACATCGAAACGTCGTCCCAACAATTTCCCTTCGGGAAACACTAATTTGGAACGAAGCCACAGATCGACTAGCTCTGGATCCGATACACATTTAGGGCACATCACGGCACAAGCACTACAAATTATGCAAAGTCAACCCTCCACAAAGCCCAAAACACAGCAACCTAGAACCACTCCTAGATCACAAGGTAAACAGGTCACTCCCCCGTCCACACAATATGTTCAACCTGTGTTGTTACAAAACACACCCCAACTTAGAGGTCGCCAACTAGAAGGAGTCACACAGACCACCCTAGATCCTCACCTTACACGATTGATAAATGCACCGTCACCTCTCCCTTTAGATCCACTAATTTTAACCACAACACTGACTTCCAACATAGATCCTGTGCAGAATTAAATGCCGATCCTGATACTGAATCCCAACTCAGACCTAATACAAATTTAAATGTTATAAATTTGACTCCAATCCAATTTACTTCAGACCAAATTGAAATTTTAAAGTTGGGACTCAATTTTTGCCCCTCCATGAATGTTAACAAATATGAGGTCATCAAAGATCTATATTTGTTCTCACGGAACCTCACATACAAATACATGTTCGATGGGGAACGAGTTAGATTAGCTAAAGATAGAGAAATTACGGAACAAACAAAACAATTCACTATGGCGGAATGTAGAGCTTTAAGAGATCTCATTCTCCTACTTGATGAAAACTCCGCACAATCATCTCAATCCATATCTCAGGATCCTCCTGATGGGATATTAAAACATGAACCAAGTTATCCTTTTCACCTTAAAAACAAATCCCAGCGTTTCCCCGACGTAACCACCAATGCCAACATCTGGACTTTTCTCAATGCCATGGTGAGTGATGTCAAGAGATTAAAAACCACACATGTTGCCCCTAATCTTACACCATCTCAAGTGAAGGCCCTACAGTCACTAAAAAGAATCCCAGACATTGTTATAAAAAATTCAGATAAGGGGGGAAATGTTGTTATTTTAACCCAATCCTACTATGAACAAATGTGCATGGACATTTTACAAAATAGAGAGTGGTATTCTCCATTACCAGCATACAAAATTGAGAGATTTACAACGGAATATAGGGCACTTATATCAGATGCATATTATAGGGGCATTATTGATCAGCAAACGTATGATTTCTTGAACATCAAGGAACCGAAGGAAGCAACTTTTTATGCTCTCCCCAAGGTCCACAAGAGACTAACAAGACCTCCCGGCAGACCCATCGTCTCCGGGGTAGGGTCCCTTTTGGAAAATGCCAGTTCTCTAGTAGACACCATCCTATTACCACACGTTCTAACGTTACCATCATACATTAGAGACACTATGGATCTACTTACTCGCATTGAGGGCATGAGTGTGCCTCCTGGTTCCCTTCTCGTGACATTGGATGTGGAGGCCTTATACTCCAGCATCCCTCACGAGAAGGGAACAAGGATAGCCCACATGTTCCTACGAGAAGTGGACCACAACCTCTGGAAATATGGAGATTTTGTCATTGAATTATTAAAGTTCATCCTGACACACAATTGGTTCTGTTTTTTAGATACCCACTACCTCCAGATACAGGGAGTTGCTATGGGGACTCGTTGTGCGCCCTCATATGCCAACCTGTATCTGGGGGGGTGGGAGAGAGAATTATTATCAGACGAGATACTCGGACCATACATGGACCGGGTTCTCGTCTGGTATCGATTTATAGACGACATTTTTCTAGTTTGGACTGGGGGTGCAGATAATTTGATTAGATTTGTGGACTCACTTAATGTAAACAGCTACAATCTCAAGTTTACATTAAATTATGATATCCATCTTATCACATTTTTGGATCTTTCCATCTTTGTGGATCAACAACAGTGCCTGGCTACGAGTCTGTTCCGCAAGGAGACGGCGGGAAACACTATATTACATGCGGAAAGTGCACATCCGAGGCACCTCAAACACAGTATACCCTACGCTCAATATCTGCGAATACGTCGTAATTGTACAGGATTAGAAGAATTTATGCTCCAGGCCGCCTCCTTGCGTGACAGACTCCTAGATCGGGGATATAGCAAGTCCTTGTTGAAGCGAGCCTTTCAAAGGGCTTTGACACAGGACAGGCACAAATTAATTTACAAATCAAATCCTGCCTCTCAATCGCAAACTCAATCTACAGTTAAACTTGTTACTAAGTTTTGTTCACAACACACTCAAATACGCAAACTGTTAAATAGACATTGGCATCTTCTCACTGAAGATCCTATACTCACAAAATATGTTAAAGTCTATCCCGAAATTGTCTTTCGTAGAAATACTTCATTGAAGGACCAATTATGCCATAGCCACTATGACCCTACCCGTCACTCAAGAAATAAACCCAGAGGTACGAATCGGTGTGGTGCATGTGACACATGCCCATGGATATGGGAAGGCATACGTTATAGGCTGCCCAATGGAGAGCTTTTTTGTCCCACCTTCTCGGCCGATTGCAACACCCAAGGGTTGGTGTATCTGATGTTCTGCCGATGTGGAGCATTCTACGTCGGCAAAACAAGACGACAACTAAGACAAAGGATTGGAGATCACATATATTATTCGGGCAACGGGAAAATGGTTACTCCTGTTAGCCGACATTTGGATCTATACCACAGATTTGACACTCGAGTGGTACAGTTTATAGTGCTTGAGAACATACCAGCCAATCCTAGAGGAGGTCCATGGGACAAAATTATTCTCCAGAAGGAGACCTACTGGATTGAACGCCTGGAGGCCACCAAACCTCCAGGTTTGAACGAAGTGTTGTCCTACAAACCATTTTTGTAAAGGATAGGAGAGCAAGTGATACTTGTTACACTCTCGAGAAATTGCCCCTTAGGATCATCGCCATCATGTCATCACTCACCCCCACATGGTGTTTAAATGGTCCTAGTTAGGGTAGCCAAGCCCTAAATCACTTCAACAGATTACTTTCACCATCATGTCACATCACAATATTGGTTATTATGTCTGTGATCACCTTGGACTGGTGCCTCGGTTGGTGGGGGTCATGAATTTGGTGTTCATCCATTGATTGCCCCCACTCAGGTTCTACCCTTCGATCCCCGAACCAAAGGTCATAACCTACTATGATTACATTAGGGGACATTTCCCCAACTAGTATGAACTAAAGATAAAACAGTAGGTAAATCTAATGACTCTATTGAAATTGGAATTATTATTACATTGAGCCTCCAGATTTTTATTGAACTTATTGTTCATTCATGTTCAATACAGAGTATACGAAATAACAAACAAATCTATCTACAATTCCTGCTTACGGGATATCTTAGCTTAACAAATCTAGACAATTATATACGCTTTTAACAGTATCCCTTTTTTTTTTTTTTTTTTTCCATCTTTTGGGTCCAACATTATGTTAACACCTCTGATTGGTTGTCGCTCTCCCCCCTCCGACCCTCCGGGCGGTTTGGATATCTGTGCCATTGGGCTGACATGCGGCTGAAGGCGCCGTGGCTGCCTGCTCATTGCATGATTCCTTGTGATCTGCTCTGGGGGTTGGACACCACGGCGCGGGAGTTCACCCGAAGGGTGGGCTCCCTTCCCGCTGTCACAATGGCGCGTCATTGCATCCTCCTCCCCCTGGTCCCGGATTGGCGGACGTCCATATCTTGAGACGCCTCCATTGCCCGGGAAACACATCCTCGGGGGGGAGTGTCCGCGCATGTGCAGTGGTCAAAGCCGGGTTGATGACGTCACACGCCGCCGTTTTTGGCGGGGTGTACAGATGGACGCCATCAATTGGGGCCTGCATGTATCCTATAAAGGACGGGCTGGAGGTGGTTGCACAACATACCTACCACTAATCCAGACGGACCCTCCGCAGCACCGACACGTTCATCATGTCAGGCTAGACTTGGTAAGTTCTACCACCAGACAGCCATACCTGTAGAACCTCTTGATAGTGACAATATATAGCCCCCAATTTGGGGTCATTCGTCTTTATGGACATCTACCCTCACTCTTAATTTTATTTTTATCTGTATTCATTCCTTGCAGTATTGGGGATCTTGACCTGATGTACCCTTATACCCGGATGAACGCAATAATTACTACATGGTACCCCATACTAGTTGCAGCGGCCTCCTACGCCAAAGATAACATTTTTTACTGTCCTATACAATAAGAAATTCTACTGATTTGATGAGACATATACACATCTCTATCAATGTGAGTGTGTTTTTTGGACACTGTACCTAAACCTATTATATCTTCAGGTAATTAGAACATCATAACTCTATACCTTATCTTGACTCAAGCATAGGACCCATTAGACCTTAACATTTTTCTTACATTTACATACAGGCCCCCATGCCAGCCCGGTGCAGTCTTGACCGCCAGAGGGGAATGTCGGTGCTGTAGTGATAGTCCACTCATTAAAGGGCCTCCCTAATCTTTGAGGGTCTAGCCCTGTTGGACCCCTCGGTGGGAAAATACTGTGATACTGTAAATGTACAAACCGCTGGTACTCATTATGTAAGTGTTAATCACTTTACATATATTTGTTGCAACATATTAATAGATGAAATAAGAAAATTATATGTACAGATATATATATATTTTTTCTAATCCCATTGTGTATTTTATCTACTATTTTTTATCAGATTAATCTCTATGCTCCAGACGAAGCGCCACGCGCGAAACTAGTTGAGCCAAAAGTTATTTTCAACCCTATCCAGTGGGAGTCCCGTCAGCATAACCTATATGAACCTATTAGACACTATTCTTCTCATGAGTATGGTTATATATTGTATTATTGAGATAGTAGGGTGCTGCGGGGCTATCTGACAACAGTTGTGATCATTTTTCCTGTTTGACTCACCAGGGAGTGCATCCATCAATTGATGGACCCCTTGGGAGTCATATATGAATTCAGATCACACCCCATTGAGAATATTTGAGTCTGGGATTATGTATACACTTTTTTAATTAATCATTCAATTTTAAAGATCAATTGTATATTATGAGCATATGAATGCTATTATTTGTAACAAATAAAGTTTATTCTATATATTTCATTATACATGCCTATAAAGTCCATTTCTTTGTTCAAACATAAATTTCATTTAAAGGTTAAAACCTAGGATGTGGCATGCGTATTTAGTCTTACCACCATAGTCCCACCCTATGGTGGAAAAGTTGTTCACAAAAGCGTTATATATGAACAAGCTGAAGTTAGAAGTTGATTGGCTACCATGCACAGTTGCACCAGATTCTGAGAGCTTCAGTTTTAGTAAATCCCCCCCAACCTTCTACTGCCTTGGGCATGCTAGCTTTGTGAGGTTTCAAAGTCCATGCCTGAAGGAAAACAGTTTGTGGCATCCAAACTGAAGCAGAAATTAAAGTAAGGTGTATGAGTTGCGTGGTGGTTGGCGTTGGTGGTTGGCCAACATCAATGAATGTCAAGTGAAGTTATTTCCCCCTATGAGGGTTGCGTACAGGACACACTGTTCAAAGCAAAAGCAGCAGGGAGAGTGCACAGCACAAGTTGTGTCACAGTTTCCATCTTAGCAATTTAGAGGAATCAGTGCGATTATGGAAACTCTATGATCATCTTTTGCTTCTGTTTGAAAATTCGCATTTTCAATATGTTCAATTTTCTATTGGTTAGTGGAATCAAATTGACTATCACTTTGGACTATAGTGATGAGAACATTTTTGTTCATAAAAAATCATATATATTGTAATGAGCATGTCCTAGACACAAAAGAAACCAGTTTAATACATTTAGGATTTCATTCAGGTCTGGACGATATTTTAAGGGCTTTCAAACAAAATTAGCTGACTTAGTGATGACAAGACCAAATGTTCTGATTAATGTTTTTTCGGAATATCTGTATGGACACTCAAGTGAAATTCTACTAGTATATGGCCAGCTTAAACTGTTAAAACATTTACAAACAAGTGCTGCCAGGGAGGTTCCCCTGCCTTCTTCATTAAGTTGGAAAGTGACCGTTACTATAATGAGTATATTGTACATCTACAGAAGCAGCTTCGGGGGACTACTGTCCAAGTATACAGTGTTGTCAACTGTTCTTTAGTGGAATCACAGCATTGCTAGGGTGTAGCCATTCAAGCAAGATTCTGGCTTTTGGTGCCTCATGGAGGACACGGCTCATAATTACACAGTTAGAATTACAGGTCACAATTGTTTTAGAAATCTAAAATTTCAGATTTGGAAAACAAAAATAGAATGTTCATCAGAATTAGCTGTGGGTTATTAAATTATATTTTTGTGGATTTCCGGACCACTTATTTTTTGCAGATCCCAAATGTTTAATCCAAGATATGTTTTCTTGTTTCACACATTTTTGTGCTCTGTATTTATGAATTTGAATTCAAAGTGATAATAAACTCTTACTTAAGCCCACTAGAGTGACTATCCTCAGATGGCACATATTGATTAATTAAATCCTCCTATATACATTATACCTGTTTATCTGCAGCATTCTCTCCTCCTGAATTTTCCAAAGTACACAGTTTATATGTTATTTCTCAGCTTCCAGTAGGCAGGGGCAGGGATATGCAGTGAAAGTACCTGAATTCAGCCTGGTATCAGCCTTTTGGTCTCATAAATATTAATTAATTTATTTATTTTTGGAAGATCACTTTTAACACTAGTGCCCCTTTCATTTCATATTAATTTACACAATGCCAGTGTTTTCCTTGATGTTGGGAAACATACAGACCCATTTAGAGTCTATCACTCTTTTACAACTTATCAAACAACTCCTTAATGAAACATAAACTCATCATAACTTAGTGCCAGTCATAGGTGTACCGTGAGCACCCATTATTGCCTTTTAAAGCTTAGGTTTAGGTATGGCAATTTTTACATGGTTACATTGGTCCAGCTTGGACATGAATGGAAGTACAGTTGTGTTAAAAATAGAAGCAGTGTGTTTAAAAAAGTGAGTAAAGCTCAAAATCCTTATAGTAGCTTTTATTTCAATACATGCAAATGCATTGGGAACACTGCACAGTATATTCCAAATCAAAACATGAAGAAATGTTTCATATCTGTTATAGCTTTACAGGAAGTGAAGAAAAAGGAATATTAGGCTATTCCAAAAAAGCAGTGTTTAGTTTGTTTAGTTGTTTAGTAGTATAACCACTGTATCTGAGAACTGCTTCACATCTGTGTTGCTCGCAATCAACCAACTTCTGGCACCTGTGAACACCCCTCACCCCTCAAGCTTGGGTGGGCTGGGACTCCTAACCTTGAGCCCATGTGCTCCCTTGTATATGAAGGTGTTCACCCAAGATGCAGTGGGGTCACCACTCCCCTGCTAGCTGGTCAGAACCACCTCCAAATACACCTGCTGTTACTGGCTGAGGCTTTTCCCCTCTGTCCAGTAGGGACCGGTACTATTGGACATGGTAAAAGATCTCCAGACCATATGAAACAGCACCAGAGCACATAGAGCAGACCTTACTTAAATCAGGCTCTCTGATAAGCAGACAGCATGTAAATTTACCTGTCAGCTCTTCTGTTAAGCAGATAGAGCCAAAAACTATATACACTCTCTAGTACCCAAACTAGGAGGGCGCTACATCTGTTCTTGTCCCTCAAATCAAAGTATGCTGTTCTTCTGAGCAAGGTCTGGAATGACCCATATGATATGATGATATGATAATGATCTGCATATCTCAAGTTGTTGATATTTTTCCTGGCGTTCTTAATTCCAGCTTGTGATTCGTCAATCCTGGCATTTCGCATGATGTACTGTGCATATAAGTTAAATAAGTAGAGTGACAATGTACACCCTTGCCACACTCCTTTCTCAATTTTGAACCAGTCAGTTAGTTTTTTCCTGTTCCAACTTTTGCTTCTTGACTTGCATACAGGTTTTGCAGAAGACAGGCAAGGTGGTCTGGTAACTATTCCCATTTCTTTCAATATTTGTCACATCTTGTTGTGATCCAGGCAATTAAAAGATTTGCTGTAGTCAATAAAGCAGAAGTAGACATACTTCTGGAACTCCCTTGCTTTCTCCATAATCCAGCGAATTTTGTCAATTTGATCTCTAGTTCCTCCGCCTCTTCGAAATCCAGCTTGTACTTGTGGTTACCTTCGGTTCAAATGCTGCTGAAGCCTAGCTTGTAGAAATTTCAGCATAACCTTGCTAGCATGTAAGATGAGGCGCTGCACTTCTTTGATATGGGAATGTAAACTGACCTCTTCCAGTCCTGTGGCTATTGTTTTCCAAATTTGTTGGCATATTGAGTGCAGCACTTTAACAGCATCATCTTTTAGGTTTTTTAATAACTCAGCTAGGATACCATCAGTTCCGCTAGCTTTGTTATTAGCAATGCTTTCTAAGGCCCACTTAACTTCACTCTCCAGGATATCTGGTTCTAGGGCAGTGACTGCGTCATTGTGGTTACATTGGGCATTCAGGTAAAAAAGTATAAATGTTCCGCGCAAACGGATAGATACACCCTGTTACTCTGAGAGCTGCTGCCTCCACCAAACTGCACAAAGGTGTAGTTATATTAATATGATGTGATTAAGGTGGAAATGGCGCTGCTCTATTTATGTTGGACCTATGGATGCAGTGCTAAGTCCGTATGGATCCCTATGAGTAGGCAGGTGTCCGACCATACATAAAACTAAGCGAAAATATACATATGGATAAAAGATAAGAAAAGTGTCAACATGTGGGTCCTGGTGTGTAATCAAATTTTATATGCGCCCGCCCTTGCTATGAGGTTGTTCCTATGGTCAAGGTGGGAGGCTGGGTGGATAGAAAAAAATCAACAATGTGGTGTGGTGTGATGACTTGAAACATAAAAATAGTGATAGAGTGAATTCTAGGATGGTAAAGTAGTTGTGTGTTGCCATTGCGCTTCAAATCCACAGGCGGGCCCGCAGTGAACAAGTGGTATTATCCAAGTGTATGGTTATATTAACACGTAAAAGACTATGAGCATGTGAACATATAAAATCTAAAATATGGAATATAAGATAAAATAAATATGATAACCTTTATTGCAAGTAAATATCTAAATAAATATGTAAACATGTATGTAAACCTGAATCAATGTAATCAATTGACTGGATGGACTGATGTGTATTACTGGTGTAATTAATTATGTACTAGTATTTATTTCTTAAAAATATATTAAAATAAATTTAAAATAAAATCCATTTAAACATTCTTGGAGAAATCTAAAATGTAAAATGGAATACAAATAAATGTATCGAAAATATCAATACAATTATGAATGTGAGGACGGGAAAAAAAAAATATATAGGACGGGAAAGAAATAGTAATAATAATCTTGAATGGATGGAATCAAAAAAGGAGGGGAGAAAAGCTGCTTGGAGGAGGAGCTAGTACAGTAGTGTATGAGAGAAGACAGTTGACGTCCTATGACGAAACGCGTAGGGCAGGGCTACGACGTCACACGTCACTTCCGGTACGAGCCGTGGAACGCAGGGAACATGGCGGATTTCCTGGTCCCTGTCTGAATACAGCTGAACATAGCGATCTGATGTTGGATCACCTATATTTACATGTGAGTGATTTATGGCTTTCTATTAAAACGTGAATATACAATACTGCGCAAGATTTGGCTTCTTTCTTCATTTGCATATTCCTGGACTGAATTGAGGGGGAGCATAGCGGAGGTGACAAACTACAGAGCACATACCCCTCCAGTGGTCCGGTGAGTGGCTTTATAATAGCAAATGCAGGGAGTGAAACACCGGAGGCACTGCGGTTTTGTTATGACATGACCACCTGGGCACCTCAGGGACTCTTTATGCACAATCACCTTATGCATTGTACTTTTTGAAAAGAGTGTTATTTATTTCCTTCATCTCTTGTATTGGTTTGATCATAGGGATTGATTGCACTGTATAAAAGTAGTAGCATTAGAGATTGGTAACCACGTGTGCATAGCACTGTTGCACTTTCCTTTTTCTGCATACAGCACTATTTATTTTTCATATTTATATTTAATTTTATTTCATTTTATATATTCAGCCAGTTTGTGTGTTTTTCGTTAGAAGCATCATATTCTTATATATACTTTTGCATATTTTTTGCTCATATTTTTTGGAGACTTTTTGGACATCACAATTTGAACTACTTTACCATCCTAGAATTCACTCTATCACTATTTTTATGTTTCAAGTTTCAAGTCATCACACCACACCAATAGAATTGGCTCTTTACCACGTGACTGGCTGTGTCAATCACATGATGTAAACAAACCGCGGTAACGAGGTGTTACCGCTGTTCTCACTGTCACACATCGATCGTGTGTGAGAGGGAGGTTGCAGTAACAGCTCGTTACCGCCTACTGTGTACACCAAGCACACTGATCACCCCCCTAATAAAGAGGACCTGTCACCACCCCATCAAAGTACCTGTCACCACCCCATCAGAGTACCTGTCACCTGTCCAGCAAAGTACCCGAGTACCTGTCACCTGCCCATCAGAGTACCCGAGTACCTGTCACCACCCCATCTGAGTACCCGAGTACCTGTCACCATCCCAAAAAAGTACCCAAGTACCTGTCACCAACCCATCAAAGTACCCGAGTACTTGTCACCTGCCCATCAGAGCACCCGAGTACCTGTCACCTGCCCATCAGAGCACCCGAGTACCTGTCACACACCCATCAGAGTACCTGAGTACCTCACACCTGCCCATCAGAGTACCCAAGTATCTGTCACCTGCCCATCAGAGTACCAGAGTACTTGTCACCAGCCCATCAGCGTACCAGAATACCTGTCACCTGCCCATCAGAGTACCCGAGTACCTGTCACCATCCCATCTGAGTACCCGAGTACCTGTCACCATCCCATCTGAGTATCCGAGTACCTGTCACCATCCCATCTGAGTACCCGAGTACCTGTCACCATCCCATCAGAGTACCTGAGTACCTGTCACCAACCCATCTGAGTACCCGAATACCTGTCACCAACCCATCAGAGTACACGAGTACCTGTCACCAACCCATCGAATTACCCAAGTACCTGTCACCATCCCATCTAAGTGCCCGAGTACCTGTCACCAACCCATCAAAGTACCCGAGTACCTGCCACCAGACCATCAGAGTACCCGAGTACCTGTCACCTGCCCATCAGAGCACCCGAGTACCTATCACCAGCCCATCGGAGTACCCGAGTACCTGTCCATCAGAGTACCCGAGTATCTGTCACCTGCCCATCAGAGTACCCAAGTACCTGTCACCTGCCCATCAGAGTACCAGAGTACCTGTCACCTGCCCATCTGAGTACTCGAGTACCTGTCACCATCTCATCTGAGTACCCAAGTACCTGTCACCATCTCATCTGAGTACCCAAGTACCTGTCACCATCCCATCTGAGTACCCGAGTACCTGTCACCATCTCATCTGAGTACCCAAGTACCTGTCACCATCCCATCTGAGTACCCGAGTACCTGTCACCATCCCATCAGAGTACCTTAGTACCTGTCACCAACCCATCTGAGTACCCGAGTACCTGTCACCAATCCATCAGAGTACCCGAGTACCTGTCACCAGCCCATCAGAGTATCCAAGTACCTGTCACCAGACCATCAGAGTACTTGAGTACCTGTCACCTGCCCACCAGATTGCCCGAGTACCTGTCACCTGCCCATCAGAGTACCAGAGTACATGTCACCAGCCCATCAGCGTACCAGAATACCTGTCACCAGCCCATCTGAATACCCAAGTACCTGTCACCAGCCCATCAGAGTACCCGAGTACCTGTCACCATCCCATCAGAGAAGCTCAGTACCTGCCACCAGCCCAGCAAAGTACCCGAGTACCTGTCACTTGCCCATTAGAGTACCCGAGTACCTGTCACCAGACCATCAGCGTACCTGAGTACCTATCACCAGACCATCAGCGTACCAAAGTACCTGTCACCTGCCCATCAGCGTACCCATGTACCTGTCACCTGCCCACCTAAGTACCCGAGTACCTGTCGCCTGCCCACCTGAGTACCCGAGTACCTGTCACCAGCCCATCAGAGTACCAGAGTACCTGTCACCTGCCCTTCAGATTACCCGAGTACCTGTCACCAACCCATCTGAGTAACCGAGTACCTATCTGCAGCCCATCAGAGTACCCAAGTACCCTTTACCAGTCCATCAGATTACCCGAGTACCTATCTACAGCCCATCAGAATACCTGAGTACCTATCTGCAGCCCATCAGAGTACCCGAGTACCTATCTGCAGCCCATGCCTCATAGAATATACCTCGGGTGTTTGCTTTCCAAAATGGGGTCATTTTGGGGGTAATTCAAAGTGTGAGAGCACTGAAAGCTGAAAATTGGTCAGGGCAGGAAGAGGGTATAAATGTCCTGTATTGCAGTGGTTAATTATGACAGGGCAGAATGATGGGGCAATTATGACAGGGGCAGAATGATGAGGGTAATTATGACAGGGCAATTATGACAGGGGAAATTATGACGGGACAATTGTGACAGGGGCAGAATTATGGGGGTAATTATGATGGGGCAATTAAGATGGGGCAATTATGACAGGGGCAGAATGATGGGTTAATTATGATGAGGCAGAATGATGGGGGCAATTATGATGGGGCAATTATGACAAGGGCAGAATGATGGGGTAATTATGACAGGTTAATTATGACAGGGTAATTATGACAGGGGCAATTATGATTTATCAATTATGACAGGGGCAGAATGATGGATGTAATTATGACGGGGAAATTATGACAGGGGCAATTATGACGAGGCAATTATGATGGGCCAATTATGACAGGGCAATTATGACAGAGGCAGAATGATGGGGGTAATTATGAGGGGGCAATTATGACAGAGGCAATTATGACGGGACAATTATGACAGGGTCAGAATGATGGGGGCAATTATGACAGGGGCAGAATTATGGGGCAATTATGAAAGTGGCAGAAAGATGGGGGAAATTATGATGGGGCAATTATGATGGGGCGATTATGACGGGGCAGAATGATGGGGGTAATTATGATAGGGCAATTATGACAGGGGCAGAATGATGGAGTAATTATGACAGGGGCAGAATGATGGGGTAATTATGACAGGGGCCATTATGATGGGTCAATTATGACAGGGGCAGAATGATGGGGGTAATTATGATGGGGCAATTATGACAGGGGCAATTATGAAGGGATAATTATGACAGGGGCAATTATGATGGGGCAATTATGACGGGGCAGAATGATGGGAGTAATTATGATGGGACAATTATGACAGGGGCAGAATGAAGGGATAATTATGACAGGGGCAATTATGATGGGTCAATTATGACAGGGGCAGAATGAAGGGGGTAATTATGATGGTACAAATATGACAGGGGCAATTATGATAGGGTAATTATGACAGGGGCATATTTATGTAAGTAAATTGTAGTTTTTGTTTATCCATTTCAGCCCCGGAAGGATTTCCCAGGTTAGGACCAGAGCACTTTTTGCGATGCGGAACTGCATCGCTTAAACTTACAATTGCACGGTAGTATGACGTTGTACCCAAACAAAATTTGCGTCCTTTTTTCCCCACAAATAGAGCTTTCTTTTGGTGGTATTTGATCACCTCTGTGTCATTTCTGATCGCCGCCAAAAACGAAAAAAGAGCGACAATTTTGCAAAAAAAAAAAACCAGTTTTTCTTACTTTTTGCTAAAATCCAAATTTAAAAAAATATATAAAAAACATTTTTTTTCATCGGTTTTAGCCGATTTATATTCTTCCTCATATTTTTGGTAAAAAAAAATTGCAATCAGCATTTATTGATTCGTTTGCGCAAAAGTTGCCACGTTTACGGATGATGAGAATTAACTTCTGGGGTTTTTATTTATTTTTTTTTTTTTACTAGTAATGGCGGTGATCTGCAATTTTTATTGGGACTGCGATATTGCAGCGGACATGTCGGACATTTTTGACACTTTTTTGGGACCCATGAAATTTATACAGCGATCAGAAATTTAAATGTCCACTGATTACTGTGTAAATGTCATTGGCACTGAAGGGGTTACTGCAGGGGGAGATCTAGGGGTTAACTGTGTTCCCTAGGTGTGTTCTAACTGTGGGGGGGGGGGCTAAGCTACCATGGGCATAAGGGATCTAACTGATCCCAGTGACGGGGATCAGTAGATCTCCTATGCCCTCACTGACAGAGCGTGTTTACATTGGCGGTTCCCCGTTCTTTAGCTGTGGCGGCTCATCGCGGCAGATATCGGGTCCGTCCGAGCCGCGGGCACACTACGACGGGCGCCCGCTAGTGCTCACTCCACAAATTGCCGTTTATTTTCGGCAATTCATGGGACACGTCCACACTGCCGCAGTAAATATACTGTAGGCAGTGTGGAAGTGGTTAACAAGGGCACCTCAATGACATTTTTGGTACAATGCATAGATTGGTGAAATGATGTACAATTTGTATACAGAGATTTTTTTTTTGCCTATGGATATTTTTAATGTTAATTATAATGGTGATTGGATAAGGAGGACTAGACAATACACATACAGGGATCACTGCTATGTATATATATAACAGGTCACTCATTAACCACTTGCCGGCCGCAGTCTGATGGCGACAGAGTGGCTCAATATCGCAAACCGCCGTCATATGATGGCGGCTGCAATATCCCTCACTGTGAGCGCGCGCTCACTGTGTTCGGGGGGACCAGGGAGTGGGTAGGGCAGACTCGATCGCCGCCAGCTACCCGCCATGCCCCCCCGCAGTGAAAGAACGGAGGTCCGTGTAAGTAAACATGGATCTCCGTTCTGTTAGAGGGGGAAGGGCTGTGATCACAGGCTTCCTGTATATGGAAGCTGTAATCACTCTCCTCCCCCTGCCAGGCCAGCCCACATACAGTTAGAACACGCCCAGGGAACACAGTTAACCCTTAGAGCGCCCCCTCCAAGTTAACACCTTCACTGCTAATGGCATTTACACAGTAATCAGTGCATTTTTATAGCACTGATCGCTGTATAAATGCCAATGGTCCCAAAAAAGTATCAAAATGGTCCGACCTGTCGCCGCCATTACTAGTAAAAAATAAAAAAAAATAAAAACCCCAGAAATAAATTATCATCCGTAAACGCGGCAACTTTTGTGCAAACTAATCAATAAATGCTGATTGCAATTTTTTTTACCAAAAATATGAGGAAGAATATAAATGGGCCAAAACCGATGGAAAAAATGTTTTTTATATTTTTTTTGGATTTGTAAGTAAGAAATTTTTTTTTTTTTTTTGCAAAATTGTCGCTCTTCTTTTGTTTATAGCAGCGATCAGAAATGACGCAGAGGTGATCAAATGCCACCAAAAGAAAGCTCTATTTGAGGGAAAAAAAGGACGCAAATTTTGTTTGGGTACAACGTTGCACGACCGCACAATTGTCAGTTAAAGCGACTCAGTGCCGAATCGCAAAAAGTGCTCTGGTCCTAAAGTGGGAAATCCTTCCGGGGCTGAAGTGGTTAAAGGCTCATTTACACCACAATCTCTGCACTTACTATGTGTTTACATGCATTTGCAGTGCATTTCTTGGAATAAGGTGTTAATTCATTTCAAATTAATTCAATTCACTTTTTTTTCTAAGTTACATTTACATGTTTGTTCATGTTTTTAACTCCAACATGTCCACAGTATCTGACCAATGCTTGTATTCTGTCCACTGTCTCTGACCATTTCATATACAATGTCCACAGTCTCTGATCATCCCTTGTATCATATCCACAGTTTCTGACCATCTCTTGTATCCAGTCCACTGTCTCTGACCATTTCATATACCATGCCCGCAGTCTCTGACCACCTCCTATGCCATATCCAGATTCGCTGACAATCTCTTGTATCATGTCTGCGGTCTCTGACCATTACCTGTATCATGTCTGCCGTCTCTGATCATCTTCTGTATCATATCTGCAGCCTCTGATCATCTCCTGTATCATTTCTGTAGTCTCTGATCATCTCCTGTATAAGTTCTGCAGTCTCCGATGACCTCATAGGTCATGTCTATAGTCTCTGACAACTCTTGTATCCAGTCCACTGTCTCTGACCATTTCATATACCATGCCCACAGTCTCTGACCACCTCCTATGCCATATCCAGAGTCTCTGACCATCTCTTGTATCATGTCTGCGGTCTCTGACCATCTCCTGTATCATGTCTGTGGTCTCTGATCATCTCCTGTATCATGTCTACTGTCTCTGATCATCTCCTGTATCATGTCTGTGGTCTCTGATCATCTTCTGTATCATGTCTGCGGTCTCTGATCATCTTCTGTATCATGTCTGCAGTCTCTGATGACCTCATATGTCATGTCTGCAGTCTTTGACCATCTCTTGTATCCAGTCCACTGCCTCTGACCATTTCATATAACATGCCCGCAGTCTCTGACCACCTTCTATGCCATATCCAGAGTCTCTGACCATCTCTTGTATCATGTCTGCAGTCTCTGATCATCTCCTGTACTATGCTCACATTCTCTGATCATCCCTTGCATCATGTCCACAGTCTCTAACCATCCCTTGTATCATGTCCACAGTCTCCGACCTTGCCTTGTACCATGTCTGCAGTCTCTGATCATCTCATATGCCATGTCCACAGTCTTTGACTACCTCTTGTATCATGTCTGCGGTCTCTGACCATTTCATATACCATGTCCACAGTCTTTGACCATCTCTTGTATCATGTCTGCAGTTTATGACCATCTCCTGTAAATTGTATAATTTGTAGATCCGAGGTACATTCCCATTGTCTGACTGATAGATATAGGGTCTATTCTCAATTCCTTCAACAATAAGGTTCCAGAGTATCCTATATGACTGGGTCAGTATTCTACTCCAATGAGCATCTGTGGGACTATATAATGTTATTTGATGTCTATATATTGGTTATTCATATTATGTATTGTTTTTCTTTTCTTGTTTCTTTTGTATTTAGATGATTTGTTTTTAACATATTGACCACTTACTCCTGAGGAAGATATCCACTATTAACATCGAAACGCGTTGGGTTCTTTTCTGCCGGTTCTCATTGGCAGATCAGTGGTCCCCTTTTTTATCGTTTTGTGTCACCATTTATGTATGCCCAATTAGCATTATTTTTTGTCTCATTGTATGTTGTGTATATGTCTATTTCTGCATCATATATATATTGTTTTGTGTATTAATAAATTATTTTTTATGTATATTTATCTTGTTTTTTGAGAAGTTGGTCTTCCCGTTTAAAGTCCCAAGGGTTTTTTTTCTCTTGTTTCCATAGTTAATATTAGGGATGGGGTTAGACTCACTCCTATCTTCTCTTTTCAATTAATTTGATTGCCAAAGAAATATCAATTTTATCTCCTGTATCATGTCTGAAGTCTCTGACCATTTCATATGCCATATCCAATCTCTGTTCATCTCTGGTATCATGTCTGCAGTCTCTGATCGTCTCTTGTACCACATCTGCAGTTTCTGACCATCTCCTGTATCATGTCTGACGTCTCTGATCATTTCATATGCCATGTCCACAATCTCTGACCATCTCTTGTATCATGTCTGCAGTCTCTGATCATCTCTTGTATCATGACCACAGTCTCTGATCATTTTATATTCAATATCCGCAGTCTCTGACCATTCCTTGTATCGTGTCTGCAGTCTCTGACCATCTTATATGCCATTTTCACAGTCACTGACCTTCCCTTGTATCATGTCTGCAGTCTCTGACCATTTCTTGTACCATGTCCGCAGTTTCTGACCATCTCCTGTATCATGTTTGCTGTCTCTGGCCATCTCATATACCATATCCACAGTCTCTGACCATCTCTGGTATCATGTCTGCAGTCTCTGACCATCGTCAGTATCCTGTCTATAGTCTCTGACCATCTCTTGCATCATGTCTGCAGTCTTGGACCATCTTCTGTATCATGTCTGCAGTATTGGACCATCTCTTCTATTATGTCTGCAGTCTCTGACCATCTCCTCTATAATGTCTGCAGTCTCTGACCATCTCCTGTACCATGTCTGCAGTCTCTGACCATATTCTGTATCATGTCTGCAGTTTCTGATCATCTCCTGTACCATGTCTGCAGTCCCTGACCATCTCCTGTATCATGTCTGCCGTCACTGACCATCTTCTGTATCATGTATGCAGTCTCTGACCATCACCTGTACCATGTCTGCAGTCTCCGACCATATCCTGTATCATGTCTGCCATCTCTGACCATCTTCTGTATCATGTTTGTAGTCTCTGACCATCTCCTGTATTATGTCTGCCGTCTCTGACCATCTCCTGTATCCTGCTTGCAGTCTCTGAATGTCTCCTGTAGTTTGTCTGTAGTCTTTGACAAACTCCTGTACCATGTCTGCTGTCTCTGACCATCTCTTGTATCATGCCTGCAGTCTCTGACGGTCTCCTGTAGTTTGTCTGTAGTCTTTGATCATCTCCTGTATCATGTCTGCAGTCTCTGACCATCTCTTGCATCATGTCTGCAGTCTTGGACCATCTTCTGTATCATGTCTGAAGTCTCTGACCATCTCTTCTATCATGTCTGCAGTCTCTGACCATCTCCTGTACCATGTCTGCAGTCTCTGACCATATTCTGTATCATGTCTGCAGTCTCTGACCATCTCCTGTACCATGTCTGCAGTCCCTGACCATCTCCTGTATCATGTCTGCAGTCACTGACCATCTTCTGTATCACGTCTGCAGTCTCTGACCATCAACTGTACCATGTCTGCAGTCTCTGACCATATCTTGTATCATGTCTGCCGTCTCTGACCATCTTCTGTATCACGTTTGCAGTCTCTGACCATCTCCTGTACCATGTCTGCAGTCTCTGACCATATCCTGTATCATGTCTGCAGTCCCTGACCATCTCCTGTACCATGCCTGCAGTCTCTGACCATCTCCTTTATTATGTCTGCCATCTCTGACCATCTCCTGTATCATGCTTGCAGTCTCTGACTGTCTCCTGTAGTTTGTCTGTAGTCTTTGACCATCTCCTGTACCATGTCTGCCATCTCTGACCATCTCCTGTACCATGTCTGCCATCTCTGGCCATCTCCTGTATCATGCCTGCAAACTCTGACTGTCTCCTGTAGTCTGTCTGTAGTCTTTGACCATCTGATGTATCATGTCTGCAGTCTCTGACCATCTCTTGCATCATGTCTGCAGTCTTGGACCATCTTCTGTATCATGTCTGCAGTCTCTGACCATCTCTTCTATCATGTCTGCAGTCTCTGACCATCTCCTCTATAATGTATGCAGTCTCTGACCATCTCCTGTACCATGTCTGCAGTCTCTGACCATATTCTGTATCATGTCTGCAGTCTCTGACCATCTCCTGTACCATGTCTGCAGTCCCTGACCATCTCCTGTATCATGTCTGCCGTCTCTGACCATCTTCTGTATCACGTCTGCAGTCTCTGACCATCTCCTGTACCATGTCTGCAGTCCCTGACCATCTCCTGTATCATGTCTGCAGTCACTGACCATCTTCTGTATCACGTCTGCAGTCTCTGACCATCAACTGTACCATGTCTGCAGTCTCTGACCATATCTTGTATCATGTCTGCCGTCTCTGACCATCTTCTGTATCACGTTTGCAGTCTCTGACCATCTCCTGTACCATGTCTGCAGTCTCTGACCATATCCTGTATCATGTCTGCAGTCTCTGACCATCTCCTGTACCATGCCTGCAGTCTCTGACCATCTCCTTTATTATGTCTGCCATCTCTGACCATCTCCTGTATCATGCTTGCAGTCTCTGACTGTCTCCTGTAGTTTGTCTGTAGTCTTTGACCATCTCCTGTACCATGTCTGCCATCTCTGACCATCTCCTGTACCATGTCTGCCATCTCTGGCCATCTCCTGTATCATGCCTGCCAGTCTCTGACGTTCGTACTATGTCCTCTACCAGTCTCTACCGTCTG
>BLSH010303925.1:98518-111552 GCA_018402905.1 Glandirana rugosa | reverse complement strand
CAACTCAAAGCAGCGGTAAGTGAAATCTCTAATTTCTGCTATCTGTCCTCAGAGCAACAGCACAGACAGCAGTAGTAAAGTAATCTATCTCAGGATGCAGGATCAGGTCTTAAAATGTCTCAAATCTGTCCCTCACGCAGTCAGCTACCTTTCCCTACACTAACCCAAGGAGCATGTGACTGCAGCACTGTGACTCCAGCTTATAAAGAGGCTGGGTCACATGATGCACTGGCCAATCACAGCCATGCCATTAGTAGGCATGGCTGTGATGGCTTCTAAGGGCAAACCAGTGAAACGTTTGTTGATTGGCTGCCCTGCAGCTTCTCAACACGTGGAGTAAAATAGCAGAACCCCGGACCGAACCCGAACGATTTTTGAAATGTCCGGGTCCGTGCCACGGACACCCGAAAGTTCGGTACGGACCCGAACGTTACAGTCCGGGTTCGCTCAACACTACTCTTTACTATAAAGCAGTCATAGGTGTGCCCAGCCTATTACATTAGGATGTGCACCCCAAAGCTCAAGCATGCATGCCTTTCTCTGCAGCCTCATCTGCACGGGACAGTCAATGAATGGGAAGTTCTCTGTGTTGAGTGGCTTCCTATTCATTCACAAGCAGAAGCATAGTAAATATAGTTTACTATGCTTTAGTTATGAATGAACTCAGTGAGTGAGCGTGTTCTCTTAATTCATTTAGAAAAGGAAGGGGAAATCACATATTGATTAGCAGCCGGAGGGAGAGGAGTGAAGCCAACACGGGGGGAAGCCCAGGCAGTAGGGGAATCGGCACTGCACATAGTGATTAGGGTGTGCCCAGGCAAACTTGGCATACCCCCTGCGCACGCCTGTGAAAGCAGTGGTCTCCAAACTGGGGCCGTGGGCCGAATTTGGCCCTTTACTTACCCTTTTCTGGCCCTTGGGGCATATTCAATGGGGCACTATTTCTTCGACTAGCATCAACAATGGGACACTATTCCCCCCACTGACACCAACAATGGGACACTATTCCCCCCACTGACACCAACGATGGGACACTATTCCCCCCACTGACACCAATGATGGGACACTATTCCTCCCACTGACACCAATGATGAGGCACTATTCCTTACACTGACACCAATGATGGGGCACTATTCCTTCCACTGACACCAATGATGGGGCACTATTCCTTACACTGACACCAATGATGAGGCACTATTCCTTCCACTGGCACCAATGATGAGGCACTATTCCTTCCACTGGCACCAATGATGGGACACTATTCCTTCCGCTGACACTAATGATGGGGCAGTATTCCTTTCACTGACACCAATGATGGGGCACTATTCCTTACACTGACACCAATGATGAGGCACTATTCCTTCCACTGACACCAATGATGGGACACTATTCCTTCCGCTGACACCAATGATGGGGCACTATTCCTTTCACTGACACCAATGATGGGGCACTATTCCTTCCACTGACACTAATGATGGGCCACTATTCCTCCTACTGACACCAATGATGGAACACTATTCCTTCCACTGACACCAATGATGGGGCACTATTCCTCCTACTGACACCAATGATGGGGCACTATTCCTTCCACTAGCACTAACAATGGGGCAATTTTTTTCTCCCACTGACATTAATGATTGGGCATTAATCATCCCACTGATACCAACAAAGAGGCATCATTCCTCCCTAATGACACCAGCAATGGAGATTATTCCTTTCACTGACACCAATAACAGGGGACCATTCCTCCCATTGATACCAATGATGGGGCACTTTTCTTCCCACTGACACCAACAGACACAGACAGTGGTGGTATACTATCCCTCCCATTGATATCAACAATTGGCACTATTCCACTGACTGACACCAACAATAGGGCACTTTTCCTCTCACCAATACCAATGATGGGACACCATTCCTCTTCAAATTGCGCACAAAATGTAATTTGCTTGTTCCCACTGACAACCAAACCTGAGGCTTTGTTTTCTCCCAATAACACCCCGGTATTTTCTGCTCCCACTGTCCACAGTCCAGCCCCCCTAAAGTCTAAAAGAAAGTAATCTGGCCCTTGTATAGAAAGTTTGGAGACCTCTGCTATAAAGATCAGCATATCTCTCTCTCCTGATTTATACAGTGGGTAAAATAAGCATTGAACACTTAAGTTCAGAAATGTAGTTATGTGTAACAAAATGGAATGACACAGGGAAAAAGTATTGAACGCTAACTGAAATTTAATACTTCCTACAAAATCCTTTGTTGGTAATGACAGCTTCAAGACACCTCCTGTATGGAGAAACGAGTCGCATGCGTTCTTCCACACAAACAGTCTTTAAATCTTGAAGGTACCGTGGGCCTCTTCTATGAACTCCAATCTTTATTTCTTTCCATAGATTTTCTATTGGATTCAAGTCAGGTGATTGGCTGGGCCATTCTAGCAGCTTTATTTTCTTTCTTTGAAAGCAATTCAGAGTTTCCCTGGCTTTGTGTTTGTATTCATTGTCTTGCTGAAATGTCCCTTGATTTCTCTTCGTCATCCTGGTAGATGGCAGCAGATTTTTATCAAGAATGTCTTGGTGCATTTTCCATTCATCCTCGCTTCAAATGATATGACGTTTGCCAGTACCGTCTGCTGAAAAACAGCCTCACACCATGATGTTCCCACCTCCGTTGAAAAAAAAGTGGGGAGGGGGAAGGGAACTTAGTGGGACTTTATATGAAACATATGAATGTCTCCATCCCTAATTCAGTTACAAAAAAGAAATATGGTGGGACTTTATATGAGGTGTGTGCGGCAACGAAAACGC
This sequence comes from Glandirana rugosa, assembly GCA_018402905.1. Classification (NCBI taxonomy): domain Eukaryota; kingdom Metazoa; phylum Chordata; class Amphibia; order Anura; family Ranidae; genus Glandirana; species Glandirana rugosa. Next base: position 108,748 of record BLSH010303925.1, on the reverse strand, counting down.
AGTCATTGTAAAAACACAATGTTTATTGCTACATAATTGCATAGGGGAAATTATATTGATTAGCAGCCGGAGGGAGAGGAGTGAAGCCAACATGAGGGGAAGCCAAGGCAGTAGTGGGAATCGACACTGCACGTAGTGATTAGGGTGTGCCCAGGCACACTTGGCACACCCCCTGTGCACGCGTATGGAACCAGTGGTCTCCAAACTAGGGTTGTGGGCCGAATCTGGCCCTTTACTTACCCTTTTCTGTCCCTTGGGGCATAGTCTGCCCACTGACACCAGCAATGGGGCACTAATTCTTTGGCTAGCATCAACGATGGGACACTATTCCTTCCACTGACACCAATGATGGGGCACTATTCTTTCCACTGACACCAATGATAGGGCACTATTCCTTCCACTGACACCAATGATAGGGCACTATTCTTTCCACTGACACCAATGATGGGGCACTATTCCTTCCACTGACACCAATGATGGGGAACTATTCCTTCCACTAGCACCAACGATGGGGCAATTTTTTTTCTCCCACTGACATCAATGATGGGGCATTAATCATCCCACTGATACCAACAAAGAGGCATCATTCCTCCCTAATGACAACAGCAATGGAGATTATTCCTTTCACCTACACCAATAACAGGGGACCATTCCTCCCATTGATACCAATGATGGGGTACTTTTCTTCCTGCTGACACCAACAGACACAGACAGTGGTGGTATACTATCCCTCCCATTGATATCAACAATTGGCACTATTCCACTGACTGACACCAACAATAGGGCACTTTTCCTCTCACCAATACCAATGATGGGACACCATTCCAACTCAAATTGACCACAAAATGTAATTTACTTGTTCCCACTGACAACCAAACCTGAGGCTTTGTTTTCTTCCAATAACACCGGGGTATTTTCTGCTCCCACTGTCCACAGTCCAGCCCCCCTAAAGTCTAAAAAGAAAGTAATCTGGCCCTTGTTTGGAAAGTTTGAAGACCTCTGCTATAAAGATCAGCATATCTCTCTCTCCTGATATATACAGTGGGTAAAATAAGCATTGAACACTTAAGTTCAGAAATGTAGTTATGTGTAACAAAATGGAATGACACAGGGAAAAAGTATTAAACGCTAACTGAAATTTATTTAATACTTCCTACAAAATCCTTTGTTGGTAATGACAGCTTCAAGACGCCTCCTGTATGGAGAAACGAGTCGCATGCGTTCTTCCACACAAACAGTCTTTAAATCTTGAAGGTTCCGTGGGCCTCTTCTATGAACTCCAATCTTTATTTCTTTCCATAGATTTTCTATTGGATTCAAGTCAGGTGATTGGCTGGGCCATTCTAGCAGCTTTATTTTCTTTCTTTGAAACCAATTCAGAGTTTCCTTGGCTTTGTGTTTGGAATCATTGTCTTGCTGAAATGTCCCTTGATTTCTCTTCGTCATCCTGGTAGATGGCAGCAGATTTTTATCAAGAATGTCTTGGTACATTTTCCATTCATCCTCGCTGTGACGAACGCGGGTATCAGATCGCTGCCCTCCTCACCGATCGGCGACCGAGGAGATAGACAATGTCCAGGGCGGACCGTGGAGATACATGCTGCATAATCATGCATGGATCATAACTTGTTACTGGATCATCTTACATATTTCACAGTAGGAAATGTAATTTCAGCTTGCAATAAGCTTTCATATGACTCCAAACATGAGAATTCTAAAACCTTATAGGACCCTGGGGAGGGAATGGACTAATTCTATCCTTCCTTGGGTAACAAGGGGTGAATGTTTATACTTGAATTATCCGGGCCGAAATTCTACATTCAAATATGTAATGTTCATCACTATGGCATACATATAGCAGAAGTTATGACTGTATGTAAGTTTTCCTAACTTTTCATGTTCCAAAGTTATTGAAAGGGTCAGAATTCCTGGGGGGTGATCTACGATATATGGCCTGTTCCACATTGGTTTGTTTTATGTTTGTTCTAGATAAGTGGACAGGGCCTTCCTGGCCATTCATAAACCGTAATCAGAGCATCCCTTTGAAGTTTGGTCTGGCCACAAGCAGAGGGGGTGTAAATGACAAGCTTGTTCAAACTGCCATGTCAGAAGGAGAGAGAGAAAAAAAACCACGTAACTATTTACGTAGCTTCCCTGCCAAGATGGAGTCAGTGTCGCTTTGGGCCTGGTATCATTACCTTGCGTGGATCTCATGCATGATACCATCACATCCCCCCCCCTGAGGTGGTTGCATGGGAGGGGAGCACGATTCCCGTCCTGACGCAATCCACACCTCAGCTTGGCGGGACAGACCATCAGCATTCCCATGGGCGCTGCCTTTCTTGTGCTGGATTGTAAAATCATGTTGCTGAAGGATTAACAACAAAGGAGCTTACCATTCTCCCCAGCAACACGATTTAGCCAGCTCAAGGGATTGTAATCGGTGATCACCGTGAAGTGCCTCCCATAGAGGTACGTCTGCAGCTTCTGGAGAGCCCACACGTTCGCGAGACATTCTTTTTCGATCGTGGCGTAGGCTACTTCCCTGGGAAGAAGTTTCTGGCTCAGGTAGAGGATGGGGTGTTCCTCTCCAGTGTCATCCACTTGGCTCAGGACTGCACCCAAACCATAGGCAGAGGCATCAGTCTGCACTAAGAAATGGCGGGTGAAGTCGGGAGCCTGTAGCACAGGGGCGCTGGCCAGTGCCTCCTTCAGGGCCTGGAATGCCCTCTCACATTCTGGCATCCAGGACACCACTTTGGGCAGTTTCTTCTTGGTTAGGTCAGTCAAAGGTTTTGCCAGGCTACTATAGTTACTTACACATTTTCTATAGTAGCCAGCTGTCCCCAAGAATGACATAACCTGTTTCTTGGTTTGAGGGGTTGGCCAGGCCAGTATGGCCTCCACCTTCCCTGTCTCAGGCCTTAGAGTGCCTCCTCGCACCTGGTGCCCCAGGTACTGGACATCAGTCATGCCGATCTGACACTTGCTGGGCTTGACAGTCAGATTGGCAGCTGTCAGTTGGTCCAGGACCCGTGACATGTGCACCAAGTGTTCCTCCCAGGTAGGGCTGAACACTGCGATGTTGTCCAGGTAAGCCACGGCAAAGGTTTTCATCCCCTCCAGTAAGTCATTCATGACCCTCTGGATGGTGGCTGGGGCGTTCTTCATCCCAAACGGCATGACGGTAAAGCCGAATGGGGTGATGAAGGCCGACTTTTCCCGAGCTTCAGGGGCCAGTGGAATTTGCCAGTACCCTCTGCTCAGATCCATGATCGTGATATAGCGGGCTGCCGCCAGCCTATCCAACAACTCATCGATCCGGGGCATGGGGTAGGCGTCTGCAGTGGTGATTGCATTCAGCTTTCGGTAGTCCACACAGAACCTGGTCGTCCGATCCTTTTTGGGGACCAGGACCACTGGGGACGCCCAGGCACTGTGGGACCTCCGAATTACCCCCAGCTGCAACATCTCCTCCACTTCCCTCTTCATGTCAGCCAGCACCTCCAGGGAGACGCGATAGGCCGACTGTTTAATGGGGGGATGTGCCCCAGTGTCCACCTGATGGACAGCGAGGTCCGTCCACCCCAGTTTCCCCGTAAACCGGCTGCCATGGACTGTCAGCACGTCCTTCAGCCCAGGTACCTGTGCGGGGGTAAGGTTGGGGTTTATTCGAAGGTCAGAGTAGACCTCCCTGGTGTCAGCTAACAAGTCTAGGAGTGGGTCAGCCTCTTCAGGCTCCGGACTGCTGCAAACTGGCATAGCATAGGCCGTGCGCTCATGATGGGCTTTGATCATGCTCACATGGAATGCCTTCTGTCGTCTACCCCCTTCTCCCAACCGGACTAGGTAAGTAACGTCATTCAGACGCTGGGTGATAGGGTACGGGCCTTCCCATGCGGCCTGGGGTTTGTTCTGCCGCAAGGGGAGCAGAACATACACCAGCTGCCCAACGTTGTATGCCCGCTCTCTAGCATTGTGATCTTACCAACATTTCTGTCTGGTCTGGGCCTGGGTCATGTTTTCCCGCACAATCCCCACCAACGTCTCCATTTTATCCCGGAATCTCAGGACGTAATCCACCACAGAGACCTCTGGGTCAGCGATTTTGCCCTCCCAAGTCTCCCGGATTAGGTCCAGGGATCCTCTAACCCTTCGTCCGTACAACAGCTCAAATGGCGAGAAGCATGTGGACTCCTGGGGCACCTCTCTGTAAGCGAACAGCAGGTGAGGTAGATACCTTTCCCAGTCCTTACCCTGCGACTCCACAAAGGTGCGCAGCATTTGTTTCAGGGTACCATTGAAACGCTCGCACAGGCCATTCATTTGTGGATGATAAGGACTGGCCATGATGTGCATCATCTGTATTTTCTGACAGAGAGCGTGCATCAAGTAAGACACAAACTGAGGGCCTTGATCACTAATGAGCTCGGCCGGGTACCCCACTCTTGTGAATATTCCCAGCAGAGCATCAGCGACCTTGCCCGCATGGAGGGAGGAGAGAGCCACTGCCTCTGGGTAACGTGTGGCATAGTCAACAACTGTCAGGATAAAACGTTTGCCTGAACTGCTGGGGATAGCTAGGGGTCCAACAATATTCACTGCTACCCTCTTAAAAGGTTCATCAATCACAGGCAAAGGTTTTAACGGAACCCTGTGTACAGGACAGTAGTCAGCAATGTCTGTCAGCATGGTGGGCCAATAAAAGTTATGTATTAATGGCCCCTGGGTCTTAGTGATCCCCAAGTGATCAGCTAGGGGGGTCTCGTGGGCCACTTTTAAGAGCTGTCCCCTGAATTGGCTTGGGACCACCAGCTGCCTGCTTCCAAAGTCAGCTGGGTTTTCCCTTGCAGACAAGCTCTCCCTGTACAGCTTTCCTTTGTCCCAGTACACCTTTTGTTTGTCATTCACTGCAGGGGGGCTGTCAGCTAAACTTCTGAGCTGAGCCAGTGTGGGGTCTATTTGCAGTGCTGCTTCAAAGGCTGAACCACAAGTCCCAGCCAGCAGTCCCGTGGCAAACGAGGACAGCGGCTGAGGTCCAACAGAAGTAGAGCCCACTGGGTCAGAACATGGAGAGGGCCCAGAGACCTCCTCCTGCTGTTCGGCAACCCAAGCCTGTACCTCTGCAGCCCTTGCAGCACTCCGAGTGACCACCAGTATAGGGAATACATTGTCATCATTATCAACATTACATTCCACAGGTATACATGTGACATCATTGGCACATACATCATTTACATTCAACTGTGTCTCTTCTCCTTTCTCTGAAGAAGGAGAACCTTGTATTTCCACTTCCCCCTCCCCTCCCCAGGTTGCCCAGATATCATACCCACATCTGCACACAGTATCTTAGGGAGTCCAGAGGTTTCCGAGGGCGTGTCCTCAGCAGGGGCATAGTAGGAGACAAGGGTCCCCAAGTCAGCATCCAGCAACACAGCAGTGGGAATCTCCTCAGAAACTCTCACCTCTCTCATCCCACTCCCAGCACCCCAATCAATGTACACATAGGCCCGGGGTATGCGGGAGCGGGTTCCCCCAACTCCGGTGAGGGTGAGGAACTTCTCAGGGATGATTTCCGCTTCTTCTATCACCTTCGGTCTGACCAAGGTGACTTCAGCTCCGGTGTCCTGGAGACCCGTTACAGTCCGGTGACCCACGATGACTGGCTGCAAGTTGGCATTGGGTCCTTGAGGTCTCCCACTGACGAACAGCACGGCAGAAGGGTTGCTGGCCGGGTGGCCAGATGATGTCATCTTCTTCTGCTCTGGGCACTGTGTCCGCAGATGGCCAGGCTTGCCACAGGTGTAACACCTACGGTTATCAGTCAGGGCGGGTTTGATGCCGGGGACTGCAGTTTCAGACCGCTGAGAGGCTTGGTTGGCCTGCAGAGGAGGGGTCGACACGTGCGATTTTCCCCCCTTTCTAGCCATTTGGTGGAGCTTTGCGATGGTCCGATACACGAGTACTGATGAAGGTATCGGCCAGGTCTGCTGCGGCTTTAACAGAACCGGGCTTCTGCTCTAGCACAAACTGTCTGACGTCTGTAGGACAGATGTGCAGGAGCTGATCTTCAATCATGAGATCTTCCAGGGCCTCAAAAGAAGTGGCTTTCAGGCCCCTAGTCCATTGTTGGAATGTGATACGTAAACGGCTTACCACATCCATACAGGGTCCCCAGGCCCTTTTTGCAGGGACCTGAACCGTTTTCGGCATACTTCAAGAGTTAATCCATATTTCTGAATGATTGCTGCCTTTATGGCGTCATAATCTTCGTCCTGCTCCTCTGGCAGGTCCACATACGCATCCAGGGCCTTGCCTCGTAGCCCTGCTGTCAGGTACCGAGCCCATTGTGTGTGGGGTAAGTGGTACTGACGGCAAGTTTTTTCAAATGACAGTAGATAGATGTCAATGTCACTGTCTTTTTCCATGACTGGAAATTTAGCGGCTGGGCTTGCAGGCAGAGAGGTGTCCCTGTGCTCTAGGGATCCGAGGTTCTGACCCGGTTGGTGTTGCTGTTGGAGCCTCAACATCTCCAATTGGTGCTGACGTTCAGCCTCCCTCTGCGCAGCCTCTCTCTCTCAGCTGCAGCCTGGCGTTCCTCTCTCTCAGCTGCAGCCTGGTGTTCCTCTCTCTCCCAACCTGGCGTTCCAGAAACAGCAGGTATCTCTCAGGATCTGTTTCACTGATGTGCTGGAGGGTCTCCTGCATTAGAACGTCTCTGCTGTCTGCAGGCAATCTGGGGCAAGCCTGCTCCGGCTGCGGCCCAGAAGGGACAGTCGGTAGTATTCCCGGTTCAGTCCCTCTTTGCTCATCTTGTGAGGTCCTTACGTCTGAACCACTTGGCTCTGGAGTATCGGGAACCCCTTCAGCTTCACGTTCCCCCAAGTTCTGGTTTGCTTGGATATCATACTCCTGTAGGGCCTTTATCAGTTCTTTACAAGTTTTGTTGCTGGCTTCAAGGCCTCTTGTTGTACACTCAGCTCATCTTTGTTCATCTTCTTATACACTGCTGGCCCAGACATTTTGCAAGCAGAAAACAGAGAAGAGAAAGCAGAGATAGAAAGGAGATGTAGTAGGAAGGAGTTGCTGCTCTATGTCTCTTTAAAAACAAAAACTATGCACCAGCTTGTCTCTAAGGACTGTTTCCAAAAAGGTTACAATCCTTCAGTGCAGAGCTAATTCCTAACAATGCACTGAATGCTCTTAAGGCGAAACTATCCGGCCGCTGCCAACCAGTATGTGACGAACGCGGGTATCAGATTGCTGCCCTCCTCGCCGATTGGCGACCGAGGACCCCTCTGATCCAATACCGCACTTGTCACGAACATAACAATGCCACTCTCAGCTGCTTTCAGCACAAAGATTTCCCAGTTTGCGGGATCACCATCTAAGTGTCAGCCGCCTGAGAGTGATTGTTACCGGGCTAATTCAAACAATTAACCCTTCCTCTGCCAACACTTCTGGATTTCCGCCTGTACACACATGTACACACGCTGTCACCTGCAGACAGGTATATTCAGATGCGTTATTCTAAAAAACAGTAGTGCTCTTCGAAGGAACAGATTTGTGATAGTTGCATTAAGAGCTTTAGGGACAAAATTAACACTTTTCAAAATAAGGTTTAACCACTTCAGCCCCAGAAGGATTTCCCACTTTAGGATCAGAGCACTTTTTGCGATTCGGCACTGTGTCGCTTTAACTGACAATTGCGCGGTCGTGCGACGTTGTACCCAAACGAAATTTGTGTCCTTTTTTTCCCATAAATAGAGCTTTCTTTTGGTGGTATTTGATCCCCTCTGCGTCATTTCTGATCGCCGCTATAAACAAAAGAAGAGCAACAATCTTGCAATAAAACCCAAATTTCTTACTTTTTGCTAAAATACAAATTCAAAAAAAATATAAAAAACCTTTTTTTTCTAACGGTTTTGTTCGATTTATATTCTTCCTCATATTTTTGGTAAAAAAAAAAATCAATCTGCATTTATAGATTGGTTTTGCGCAAAAGTTGCAGCATTTACGGATGATGAGAATTAATTTCTGGGGTTTTTATTTTTTTTTATTGTTTACAAGTAATGGCGGCGATCTGCGATTTTTAGTGGTACTGCGATATTGGGGCAGACATGTCGGACCATTTTGACACTTTTTTGGGACCATTGGCATTTATACAGCGATCAGGGCTATAAAAATGCACTGATTACTGTGTAAATGCCATTGGCAGTGAAGGGGTTAACCTGCAGGGGGCGCTCTAAGGTTTTAACTGTGTTCCCTGGGCGTGTTCTTACTGTATGGGGGCTGCCTTAACAGGGCAAGGGAAGTGATCACAGCTTCCATGTAGAGGAAGGCTGTGATCACAGCCCTTCCCCCTCTCACAGAATGGAGGTCCGTGTTTACTTACACGGACCTCCGTTCTTTCAGTGCGGGGGGGCCATCGCGGGTAGCCAACGGAGATTGAGTCCGCGGCACCCGCTCCCTGGCCCTCCCCGAACACAGTGAGCACACGGGCGCGCCTCCGGCGGCGCGCACTCACAGTGCACGATCTCGCAGCCGCCGTCGTATGACGGTGGTTTGCGATATCGAACCACTTTGTCGCCGTCAACCTGCGGTTGGCGGTCGGCAAGTGGTTAATCAGGCACTGAACCTGTGTAATTGATATGTGTTCGGGTTTAAAGGGATGAGGTGGCAACCCTAAGTAGGGGGCATCCCCACCCAAACAACTATAGCTGTAGAGAGGGGATGCAATCACCAAACTCCCCATAGTCAGCCTGTTCTGTTACAAGATTTCCATGTAACATAAATATGCAGCTATAGTAATGTTTTTATAGTTGGTTATTACAATGCCATCTTGTGGTTCTTTTGGATATTACACCTTTCTATTGTATTTCTAAGTGTGTACCTCCCATCCTCTGTGAGCTATTTCCTCTTCCTAGTTCACTCTACTCTGTAACTTCCTGTTCCGGGTGCACTCTGTTTTTCTATTTCCTCTTCCTGTGTCCTCTCTCTCATGAGGTAAAGAATATGGCCACATGCTAGAAGGCCTCTCTCAATCTACTCGCATCCTAGGACACATTACTATGTTTTGACCTGCAGTCACCATCTTTCGACCATCTGTCACATTTGTTGTATGCTGTACCTGCTATTCCAATGAATAAATGCTCGTGGAAGAAATCGGTAATTGGTGAGTCACTATCTGATAAGAACTGTCTGCGGTGATCATATCTGCTTATACAGGCCAGGCATAGAGGTCTCAACAAGGGATAAGTCGCCATTACAACAGTTAGGAGTCAGAATACAGCCCAGATGGAAAAATTGCCTGCATCAGGACATCTGATACCAGGGTGGTGTGCATGGCATGTAAGCGTGGCGCCTATGCAGAAGGTACACCAGCCCAAATACCCTCACTACATGAGTAGATGAGAGGGGACAGGGAAGGCAAACCATGTGCATTGCAGCTCCAGGAGACAAATAAATGCAGCACAGCTGATGCAAACTGCCTGGAACCCAAATCAAGTAGCCATATAGCATAAAAATTAATGGCGCATGTAAAAAAATCTGCATATGGATGGAATAACCTCTATATGCTGTATTAATGTAACCCAGTCAAAATGAGGTCTGTCATCAGGTAGGAAATAATGTTGGTCACAAATAATCATATTGGCAGCATAACATACATCCATCCCTGGCAATCATTGTAAAAAAGGGGAAAGTGGGGAGGGGGAAGGGAACTTAGTGGGACTTTATATGAAACATATGAATATGTCTCCATCCCTAATTCAGTTACAAAAAAGAAATATGGTGGGACTTTATATGAGGTATGTGCGGCAACGAAAACGCAGTTATTGTAAAAAGCACAATGTTTATTGATACATAATTGCATAACATGTAAGAAACTTCTTATTCATAGGCTTGTGTTGCCATTGCGCCAGTCGGGGTACACACACTCGCGGGCGCCTCGGGAGGTTGGGATGCCGTTGCCCGGACAATTGGTCGCCCGTCGCTTGGCGCCTCCCTCCTACATTGCTCCCGCGTGCGTGATGCTGGGGGTGGCGGCCTATAACTGGCACCACCCCCGGTGGGAATAGACACACAGGTCATGTCTTATGCTGCACTCTATGCATCACTATTGCACACGGATACCATCACCGCATAGGTATGTAGTTTCATTCCACCATTACACTCCATATTCACTTGGTCTACAGTTGGTTGGCAGACCCTCTCACACCCCCCCCCCCC
>BLSH010303925.1:81229-98508 GCA_018402905.1 Glandirana rugosa | reverse complement strand
ATGAGGTATGTGCGGCAACGAAAACGCAGTTATTGTAAAAAGCACAATGTTTATTGATACATAATTGCATAACATGTAAGAAACTTCTTATTCATAGGCTTGTGTTGCCATTGCGCCAGTCGGGGTACACACACTCGCGGGCGCCTCGGGAGGTTGGGATGCCGTTGCCCGGACAATTGGTCGCCCGTCGCTTGGCGCCTCCCTCCTACATTGCTCCCGCGTGCGTGATGCTGGGGGTGGCGGCCTATAACTGGCACCACCCCCGGTGGGAATAGACACACAGGTCATGTCTTATGCTGCACTCTATGCATCACTATTGCACACGGATACCATCACCGCATAGGTATGTAGTTTCATTCCACCATTACACTCCATATTCACTTGGTCTACAGTTGGTTGGGACCCTCTCATACTCCCCCCCCCCCCCCTTCCTCCTCTAATCCTGTATTCATTATGGGAATGTTTCCACCACATTTCTAACTGTTTCTTTTGCACTCTCTCTTTATTCCCATTGCATATTCCTCACTCCTTTTCTCTCTTTTTTCCTTCTTTCCTTTTTCCCCTCTCCCTACCTTCTCTTTCTCCTTCTTTCCCTTTTTCATTCCTCTCTCCTTATCCACTCTTCCCACCCTGACACACATCACATGTATTTCACTAACCACAACTCATTCATACCTTCCAGCAATCTCACACATTCCTGTGATGCCTCTACTCGCCCAGGGTGCTGTCGTTGTTGGCTATTGCGGCTGCATTTTTTCCCCCCCACAGCTCCCGGTCATGATGTCCATGGGCTCCCCCTCTGACCCAACGCTTTTCCACCGGTACACGAATGTTGTAAGTTGTCATCAAGCCCATTGTGGGGGAGTTTATTTACTCCTACCCTTTATACAGTATTTATAGATAGGCTATTCACAATGACTTTTTGTTGCAGATATACAACGCATTTGCTCCTGACGAGCGGTTAGAAGCGCGTAGAGCTACCAACTGCTGTGCGTATCAAGTATACATGGTTTAAAATGAATGTACCCTGAATACCCTCAAGGGATTAGTGAGGTCATTGACCATACAGACTGTACACAACGTGTAATCTTGTACATATATGACATTGATATGGGATGGGGGATAGTTTACTATACAATGTTTAGCTGTATCTATGATGTACCATTGATTATTATTTTGTATAATCATGCTATGATTGTCATTTAGAATAACTGTTTTATATATTTGTATTATTCAATAAATTTATTTTACTATCCATCATATATCTGTTATCCATCACGTGTTCCACGTAAAGTCCCAATTCCCTCATCTTTGCTTGATTGCAATTTTTTACCATTTTGTCAGGGATGGAAGCAAACAGCCTTACCAGGCTATGTCTTCATTTAAAGTCCCAATTTTTCACCCTCCCCCCTTTTGTGTTGGTATGGGGGTGTTTTTGGGGGCATATGCAGTGCCATTTGACCTCCAAACATGGTGTGTATTTTGGCATCCAAAGAGTAAAATTTTGGTCTCATCTGACCAGACTAAATTCTTCCACTATTTCACAGGTTTATCCAAATGTTGTGCAGCATACTTTAAACTTGCTTTAACATGCTTTTTCTTCAGCAATGGAGTCTTGCATGGTGAGCGTGCATACAGTACATGGCGGTTGAGTGCATTACTTATTGTTTTCTTTGAAACAATTGTACCTGCTAACTCCAGGTCCTTCTAAAGCTCTCCACAAGTGGTCATTGGCTCTTGGACAACTCTTCTGACAATTATTTGCACTCCTCTGTCAGAAATCTTGCAAGGAGCACCCGGTCGTGGTCAGTTTATGGTAAAATGATGTTCTTTCCACTTCCGATGGCCCCAACAGTGCTCACTGGAACATTCACAAGTTTAGACATTCTTCTGTAACTAGCACCATCAGTATGTTTTGCAACAATGAGGTTGTGAAGGTCTTGAGAGAGCTCTTTGCTCTTACCCATCATGAGATGTTTCTTGCCTGACACCTTGGTAATGAGATACCTTTTCATAGGCCATCGGTTGAGACTGAACTAACTGATATTAATTTGCACTGACAAAGGGCAGGATTGCTTTCTAATTACTGATAGATTTCAGCTGGTGTCTTGGCTTTCCATGCCTTAATGCAGGGGTCAGCAAACTTTTTCCACTTAGCCACTTTAAGATCGCCCACCGCACATATACTGCGTCAGGGCGGCTCTATGATGCTCCCATATGATGTTTCATGCAATAAATACTGTGGGCGTTGGCCACTCGCGATCGCTCCACAGAGAGGCAGAACAAGGTGGATCCCCGTTCTAACAGGAGACATCACTGAGATCTGCTGTTCCTAGTGATCAGGAACATTGATCTCTGTGTTGTCCCAGTGAGCCCATCGCCCACACAGTTAGAACACACCCAGGGAACACAGTTAACCCTTTGATCATCCCCTGGTGTTAACCCCTTCCCTGTCAGTGTCATTTATACATTGATCAGTGCATTTTTTTAGCACTGATCACTGCAATAATGTCACTGGTCCCCAAAAAGTGTCACTTGGGGTCAGATTTGTCCCGCTAAAAATTACAGATCGCTGCCATTACCAGTAAAAACTATTTAAAAAATTCCATAAATCTATCCTCAATTTTATAGACACTATAACTTTTGCGCAAACCAATCAATATACGTTTATTGCAATTTTTTTACCAGAAATATGTAGCAGAATACATATTGGCCTAAATTGATAAATACATTTGTTTTTTTTTGTATTTTTTTTGGATATGTATTATAGCAGAAAGTAAAAAATATAATCTGAAATAATGGTGCGCTAACCCAAAATATCCAATGCACAAATCCTATACCAAAGTGTATAATAGTCACTTACAAAATAAATAATGATACATAACATTCATAAAAACAGGTAGTGAGAAAAAAAATTATATTATAGTGTTATATGCAATCGCATAAAAAGTCCAAATATATGCAGTGACTTATATGATAAATCCACTCCAAATATGTGCCAACTGAATAGTGATTGATTCAGAAAATGCCACCGCCACATATGGGTGAAATGCCCGCTCAGCTCATTTAAAGACCTCCAAAGGTCAAATCATGCCAAATCATTTAAAATCTACAGTAGTCCTGGGTCTCTGCACTCCTCTCCAAATACCTCCAAGAACCACTCCTCCAAATGCCACTCAAGATGAATAGGAAAAATTCATAGCACAATACTGCTTGATAAAAAACAGTTTGTTAAATAAAAGAGAGTACCCACTCACATTTGGTATATCTTAGAATCGCTTATTAGTAAAAACACAAGTCCTGCAAAGCTCGCCTCCTCACCGTAGCCTTCCGAGACACCGGAAATTACGTCACTGGCTCCTTCCGACGCGTTGCGTCACTGGTCACGTGACTTTTTCAAGGGAATTGATTGATTCCGGTGAACCTGGTGTGGCCCGCGGGCCATATGTTGCCAACCCCTGCCTTAATGTACTCAATACTTTTTCCCTGTGTCATTACATTTTATTACACATAACTTAATTTGAAACGTATTTGTTTTAATTTCTTTATATGTATGGATTGCATGGGTTGAAAATTTCATGGCAATAGCACCTTTAGAAATATATTTACCTAGAAAAATGGTGACAAGTTCAATACCTATTTTATCCGCTGTATATACACAGATTGCCTTACATTTCTATTCTAAAGTGAATGGGTTGTTTTACAAGGTAAGGGTTCACATATACTTTAAGGTCAAGGGACCATCATTCATACTTTATTCAAACATATTTTTTTTACTTGTAGTTTCTAGTATATATTTTCATGTTTTCATGTAAGGAACTAGAATACTATCATAGCTGCTCTTGTATCAATCATATAAAGATTTCTTTTTTTTGCTGTTATTTTTTTTTTTCAGCCTGACAGCTAGAATGAATCTGTGAATGAAGCGTACAACTCCTGATCTGCGAGAAATGTGTAGCTGGCATTGTAATGCTGTCACACATCCAGTTTCCTCATACAAACCCATTCAGATACAATAAGGGCAAGCGCTCAACTGACACTGCAGTAGCAGAATTATATGTGCAAGCCTGTGTGGACACCTGGTGGATGTCGCATAAACAGCAGCACCTCCTGTCCTGCCATTTGTTTCTGTGTTGGTAAAATGTGTCTTACAGGTGTAAAGATGCATTTTATTTGGAGCATTTCCAGATATTTTGCACTGTGTATCTTCTAAAAAAATGGGCACCAAATATGCCAACCTTGCTGCTCAGGTCTCTCCATGACCATACTGCTAATATATCATCAGAAAAACACAGCTGTGTTGCTGGACTATAAAAATGAAGAATAGGATAGGGCTGTAGGAAACCAATAACTTTCCTTTTCCGTCCTTCCTGCAAATGCAAGAAGGGATCTGAATTGGTCACCGAGCCAGCTTGTAAGTAGTGACAATTACTAGAGGGGCTAATATGTCTTGGGATATTTGGCTGCTGTGGCTTTTCTAGCCTCAACGCATAAATATTATAACGTGTGTATATATATATATATATATATATATATTTTTTTTTTAATGTACACAGAAATTTACATAGAAACATAGAAAAGTGACGGCAGAAAAAGACTGAGTAGTCCATCGAGTCTGCCCCTTTTTATTTTATTTTTTTTTTTTTTTTTACATTAACCTTGTTGTCTGACTATGGATTTATGTTTATCCCAAGCATGTTTGAAGCCATTTACTGTTGACTGTCTCACAACCTCTGTTGGTAGTTTATTCCAATCATCAACCACCCTTTCAGTAAAATAATACTTTCTAAGATTAGTTTTGAACTTCCCCCCAGTTAGTTTGAGGTCATGTCCCCGTGTTCTTGATTTTAGTTTCATATTGAAAAGACTGCCCTCCTGAACCTTATTCACCCCCTTGAGGTAATTAAAGGTTTCAATCATGTCTCCCCTCTCCCTTCTTTCCTCCAGACTGTACATATTAAGTTCCTGAAGTCGCTCTTGATATGTTTTATCCCCCAGACCTTTCACCATTTTTGTTACCCGTCTCTGAACTCGTTCTATTTTATCAATATCTTTTTGTAAGTGAGGTCTCCAGAACTGGACACAGTATTCTAAGTGAGGTCTCACTAAAGATCTATATAGAGGAATCAGAACCTCCTTCCTCCTGCTGGTGATCCCTCTACTGATACATCCCAGAATTCTATTTGTTTTTCCCACTGCCTGGTTACACTGTTTGCTCATTTTGCAATCATCTGAAATAAGCACCCCCAAATCTTTTTCTTCTGTAGTGCTGGCCAACACTGTGCCCCCAATGCTGTACTCTCTAAGCAGATTCTTTTTCCCAGGGAAGGTGTAAGTACATCCATTCTGTGAAAATGGGGAAGACAAAAAATGTTATTAGGCTATGTCTTGAGCTGGTCAAATGTTCTTCATTATTTAACCACTCCAGAAGATTTTACCCCCTTTGTGACCAGGCCAATTTTTACTATTTAGCACTGTGCTACAGAAACTGCTATTTGCGCGGTCATGCAACGCTGTACCAAAATTAAATTGATATAATTTTTAACACAAATAGACCTTTCTTTTGGTAGTATTTGATCACCACTGTTTTTTTTTTAATTTTTTGCACTATAAAACGAAAAAAGACCAAAAAATTTTGGAAAATATATATTTTTTTACTTTGTTGTAAAATATATTCAATAAAACATTTTAAAAATTTGAATTTATTTTAAATTTATACCAAAATGTATACTGCTACATGAAAAAAGCCCCAATAAGTGTATATTAATTGGTTTGTGTGAAGGTTATAACGTTTTCAAATTATGGTAGATACGTAAAGCAAAAAAAAGGATAAAGGGATGGTCCTGCGCTGATGGATATGCTATGTATGGTGGGTAGAACTGCTGCCTCTACTGTTGCTTCAAAAAAGGGGCAATGGGTATGGGATGTTGACAGAAGTAATTATGGCGCTGTTCTTATGGGGAAATATATAAATAAATATATGAGGAACCACCTAAGGAAAATGTGGCTTTTGGGAAAATTGACTGACTGTTGATACCCATGAATATCAAGTGAAATTCAAGATGCAAATGATACCGTTGCTTTAAATACTGCATAGAATAAATAAAAATGTAAAATTCATTCATATATCTATAACCATGTGCAATAGTAAAATAAATTCCAGTACTTTCTGTAAACAGTTAAATGTATAAATCCGTATAAAAAAATCATGTGAACATGACAAGATGTGAAAAAAGTGACTTGTGCTCTTCCGTGCCTATTTGTATGCTGCCCCCCCTGGGAATGTGCTTACCAGAGGTAGTCACCCCACAAGGAGGTACAGTGCAGGTTTATTTAAAAGTGCTTCTTAGTGCCTTGGTGCTGCTTAAGTGTCCTTATGCATGTGCGCTTACCAGAGGGATTCACCCCCTCCCGGGGTAAAGCGTTTTATTATTATTATCAGGTTCCGGACCGGATTGCGTGCTGCAGAGTGGCTGGATAGTGCTAATCCCCATCTATAAATGTCGGCTCGCACGTGCGTGGCTAGCGGGCGGGAGCGCACCACTGCCGGCGTGCTCTCATGCCCGCCGCATTCTCCAGCAGAATGGCCAGGGGTCAGGTGGACTTGATGTCCGCTGGCGGCCCATGATCGCCTGGCACAGAAGAAAAACGGGTAACCGCCAATGTAAACACGGCGGTTCCCCGCTCTGTCAGGCAGCATGTAAGAGATTTACTGATCCCTGTCACTGGAATCAGTTAAATCTGTCATGCCCCTGGCAGCCCAGCCCCCTCACGGTTAGAACACGCCTAGGAAACACAGATAACCCCTAGAGTGTGCCCCCCCCCAGGTTAACCCCTTCACCGCCAATGACATTTATACAGTAATCAGTGGCTATTTAAATTTATGATCACTGTATAAATGTCATTGGGCCCAAAAAAAGTGGCACAAATGTCCGACATGTCCGCTGTAATATCACAGTCCTGATAAAAATCGCAGATCGCCACCATTACTAGTTTAAAAAAATTGTAAAAAAGCCATAAATGATTTCTTATGGTTTGTAAATGTGGCAACTTTTGCGCAAACCAATCAATAAACGCAATCGCAATTTTTCTTACCACAAATATGAGGAAGAATATATATTGGCCAAAACTGATGAATAAATTTGTTTTATTATATTTTTTTTTATATGTATTATAGCAAAAAGTAAAAAAAAATGTTTTTTTTCAAAATTGTCGCTCTTTTTTGTTTATAGCGGTGTTCAGAAATGAGACAGAGGTGACCAAATACCGCCAAAAGAAAGCTCTATTTGTGGGGAAAAAAGGACGCCAATTTTGTTTGGGAACATCGCACGACTGCGCAATTGTCAGTTAAAGCGACGCAGTGCCGAATCGCAAAAAGTGTTCTGGTCCTACAGTGGGAAATCCTTCTGGTCCTTAAGTGGTTAAACAGGATTTTTATAGTATCAACAGTTTGCGCAGCACTTAACAAAATGAAGGCAGACATTACAGTTGCATTACTATTTGGTACAAGAGGAATCAGAGGGCCCTGCTCGTTAGAGCTTACAGCTCTAACGAGGGTCAATTGATACAAAAGGTAGTAACTGTGGGGGAGGAGCTGATGGAGAAAGTAAAACAGAGTATTAGTTAGAAGCAGGATAGGCTTCTTTTAAGAGAAGGGTTTTCAAGGATTGTCTAAAGATGGATGGATTAGGAGACAGTCAGACAGATTGGGGTAGGGTGTTCCAAAGGATGGGAGAAGCTCTGGAGAAATCCTGGAGGCGAGCAGAGAGGAGGTGACAAGGGAGCTAGAGAGCAGGAGGTCTTGGGAGGACCGAAGAGGGCGGCTTGCAGTGGTGTATCATCCATGGGTGCAGGGTGTTCTCTGAACACGGGCCCTGAGGGGTGGGGGGGCCTACTGTGCTCTGACCCACACTGCACCCATGGATGATCTCTACCTGGTTGACAGCTGGGGATGATCGGTGCAGTGTGGGCTTGCACACGGGCCCACTAATTTCATGATATGCCCCTGGCGGCTTGGTTGGTATTTTGAGACCAGGTTAGTGATGTAGCTGGGGACAGAGTTGTGGATGGCTTTATAAATTATTGTTAGTACTTTGAATTTTATACGTTGGGTGAGTGGAAGCCAAGTGAAGAGATTGGCAGAGAGGGGTGGAGGACACTGAGCGGTTGGGAAGGTGGATGAGTCTTGCAGCAGCACTCATTATGGACTACAGGGGGGATAATGTATGTAAAGGTAATCCAATGAGGAGAGAGTTGCAGTAGCCGAGGGGAGAGATAACCAGAGAGTGAATTAGAAGCTTGGTGGAGTCATTGGTTAAAAAGGGGTGCATTCTAGAGATGTTGGAGGCTAAGACGGCATGATTTGGACAGGGATTGAATGGGGGTCTGAAAAGACAATTAAGATTCTAGGATTACCCCTAAAAGCCTGGTATGTGGGGATGGACTGATAGTTGTGCCATTGATTTTGACAGAGAAGTCAGGGAAGGGGCACGTGGGGGAGAAAATATCATGAGCTTGGTTTTAGATATGCGCCATTCCCGGGAGACCACGATCCACACTTACATGTGGTTCTCTGTGTTTTTAGCAGCATTCTAGCTATTTTATGCGATTTTATGCGTGGAACATATAGTATCCAATAAAAGGAGTTTTAAAACGATATCACTCTATGAGAACATTGTATCTTTCACATATACAGACGATTGTGGGACGGATATCATTAAAGAGGAAGCAGAGCAACAAGGTCTGGTTGGAACCCACTGCACATTGGTGTACGACTGTGGAAACGCTGTACCCCGGGAAGGGGTGAATCCCTCTGGTAAGCACACATCCATAGGGACACGTAAGGAGCACCAAGGCACTAAGAAGCACTTTTAATCGGTTCCCGACCGGCTTGCGTACATTTACTGCTGCAGAGTGGCAGCGTCCTGCAAATCGCCGTCTTTAAACGGTAGTGTGCCCACGGCTCGGGCGGACCCGATGTCTGCCAGGGAGCCGAGAAACATGGGGAACCGCCGATGTAAAAACACGGCGGTTCCCCGCTCTGTCACGCAGCATGGCAGAGATCTACTGATCCCTGTCACTGGGATCAATTAGATCTCTGGTGCCCCTGACAGCCCAGCCCCCTCACAGTTAGAACACGCCTAGGAAATACAGTTAACCCCTAGAGCACACTCTCCCAGGCAACTTTTGCGCAAATAAATGCCGATTGTGGGGTTTTTTACCAAAAAATATGAGGAAGAATATAAATCAGCCAAAACCGATGAATAAATTCTTTTTTTATATATTTTTTATTGGATTTGTATTTTAGCAAAAAGTAAGGAATATTGTTTTTTTTTTGCAAAATCATTGCTTCTTTTTGTTTATAGCGGTGATCAGAAATGACACAGAGGTGATCAAATACCACTAAAAGAAAGCTCTATTTGTGGGAAAAAAAAGAATGCAAATTTTGTTTTGGTACAACGCCGCACGACCGCGCAATGCAGTGCCGAATCGCAAAAAGTGCTCTGGTCCTAACATGGAAAATCCTTCCAGGGGTGAAGTGGTCAATAAAACCCATGCTGTACCTCCTTGAGGGGTGACTACCTCCGGTAAGCACATTCCCGGGGGGGGGGGGGGGGGGTGGCACGAAAGAGCTGAAGTCACTTTTTTTCACATCTTGTCACGTTCACTTGAATTTTTATACAGACTTATACATTGGACTGTTTACAGAAAGCACTGGATTGTATTCACTATTGCACATGGTTCTAGATATATGAATGCATTTTACATTTTTATTTATTCTATGTAGTATGTAAAGTGATGGTATAATTTGCATCCATATTTTATGTGAATTTCACTTGATATTCACGGGTATCAACAGTCAGTCAATTTTCCCAAAAGCCACATTTTCCTTAGGTGGTTCCTCATATATCTATTTATTTATTTATTTATATATTTCCCCATAAGAACAGCGCCATAACTACTTCTGTCAACATCTCATATGGTAGATACGTATATTGGATGTTTTTTTTTTTATATACTAGTAATGGCGGCGATCAGTGACTTATAGTGAGACTGTGATAGTGGAGCAGGCAATCTGACACGGGGGGGATTGACTAACTCACACTGACATCACCAGTAACACTAATACAGTGATTAGCGCTAATAATATGCACTGTCACTGTACTAATGCCACTGGCTGGGAAGGGGTTAATATTTAGGGGCAATAACGGGGTTAACTGTGTGCCTAACAATATTTACTGTGCACTTTTTGCTAAGCAATGTGCTGGCGTTTACTACCTTCTTTGCAAATCACTGCTGTCTGTAGAGAGCCCTATGTTGTTTACCAAGACAGGGCTCTCTACTGTCATTTGCTGAGCTAATCAGTGGGTTCCAGCCATAAATCATTGGCCTAGACCCACTGATCCACTTGTGCTGGAGCATACGACAGCACAGCCAGGGCGGAACTATAAAATGCCATACATGTACGTGATCCAGCGCTTCAGTAGAAAGATTTAATATAGAAAGTACCACATTTGGCCACTAGACTGTGCTACATATCATAGGAAATATATTTATCACCATCTAGTGGACATACACAGTATTTTTTTTTTACATTTTAACCACTTCCTTACTGGGCACTTAAACCCCCCTCCTGCCCAGACCAATTTTCAGGTTTCAGCACTGTCGCATTTTGAATGACAATTGCGCGGGCGTGCGATGTTGTACCCAAACAAAATTGATGTCCTTTTTTTCCCCACAAATAGAGCTTTCTTTTGGTGGTATTTGATCATCTCTGCGGTTTTTATTTTTTGCGCTATAAACAAATAAAGAGCGACGATTTTGAAAAAAGAACAATATTTTTTACTTTTTGCTCTAATAAATATCCAAAAATAAAATATAAAAAAAAAGTATTCATTGGGTTTGGCCGATTTATATTCTTCTACATATTTTTGTTAAAAAAAAATTGCAATCAGCGTTTATTGATTGGTTTGCGCAAAAGTTATCGCATCTACAAGCTATGGGAATTGATTTATGGCGTTTTTATTATTATTTTTTTTTTTACTAGTAATGGCGACGATCTGCGATTTTTATTGGGACTTTGATATTGGGGCGGACATGTCGGACATTTTTGAGACTTTTTTGGGACCAATGACATTTATTCAGCGATCAGAAATTTAAATGTCCACTGATTACTGTATAAATGTCATTGGCAGTGAAGGGGTTAACCTGAAGGGGGCAGTGAAGGGGTTAACAGTGTTCCCTGGGCGTGTTCCAACTGTGGGGGGGATGGGCTGGCCGGGACATAACAGATCTAACTGATCCCAGTGACAGGGATCAGTAGATCTGCTTGTCCCCCTCTCACAGAACGGGGAACCGGCGTGTTTACATTGGCGGTTCCTCGTCCTGCAGCTCCGCAGGCGATCGCGGGTCAGGAGCGGACCGCCGCCTGTCAGTGTGCACCGGGAGCGTGCAAAGGGACGGACGTCCATGGACGTCCACCCGGAGATTGAGATCCGCTCTGTAGACGTCTTTTGTCTATAGCGCGGATCTCAAGCGGTTAAATCAATGAAAAACATTCAACCAGCAAAGGAAATAGCCAAATAACATTCCTTTTTGTCCCATTTGCACAGAACGAATATACATTCACTTTCACTGGGCAAATTGCTATGTGATTTTTTTTTTTCGTTTCTTTTTTTTTTTTATAGAAATATACCCCTTGGATATTAAATTGGAGTTAATACAAAGAAAATCATATATATTAAAGGTTAGCCGCTTATTGCTTCAGTCTAGAACTATATTTAAAATGTTCAGCACTGCGCTGCAAGCCCACACAGTTGTGTGACAATAGCGAATTAATATTTGCTATTCTCACACTAATCCTCCTCCCGGCCAATTAGGAAGCGGGTTGTGAGACCTGTCACCCAATTGGCTGAAAGGACAGGCAATCCTATTGGACACCTAGGAGAGAGGAGATGCACCGGCGGAAGCCACCGTGCTGAAGGAGAGGACACACGAGCCGTTGCCCCAAGCCGCCAACCGCCACCTAGATGGGGTAAGTGGCGGCAGACAGCGAGCACGGGGGAGGGGGGTGGTTGTTTGCTACCCCGCCCAAAAAAAAACTACCAGCCACCACTGGTTTTGTAGCTGATTCATGGATAAATTTCAGGTGTTAAAGTTGATGTTTGGGGGTAAATGTCCATGAAGTTGGATAGTTGGTAAGTTTGTCTTGTTTTGCTGTTATATTAATTTGGCACTAAAAACATTTGTGCATTCTCGTGTATCTTAAATACTTTCATGGCGTCCGGGCTGAACAAGGCTAAGTATTTTGGATATATGTAGAGTCAAGTGAAAAAATAAGTACGCCTCTTGGAAATGACTTAGATTTTCAACATATTTGAACAAGGAAACATTAAATCTTTATCCAAAAAGGGCCCACAGATAAAGTTGATATACTTGGACAAATTACATATAAAATTGACATTGTGGGTGCAAAGCATCGCATAGCTACATTTACCAATTACCACAATTTTGAATTCTTAAACGAGGCATTCCAGATTATTATTATGATATAGGTTTTATTTAGTGGCAACAGTTTGTGCAGCACTGTACAATATCAAAGGAGACAGTACAGTTACAGTACAATAAAATACAAGAGGGTTAAGAGGGCCGTGCTCATACGAGCTTACAATCTAATAGATTAGGTGTCAATGATTAAAATTTGTTTAGGGAATATGCAGATAGAACCTGTCTTATTTAAATCTCAGATGTCTAGGGTCTGGTGTTCTTTTTGCTTATGACATGTGTGATATCATCATGCAAATCAAAAGTGCTCTCTAAGGCCCTCAGAAAAAAAGGTTTTATATGCATATGGGTCTAGCAAGAGATTATTAAAAATAATCTACAAGTGGCATAGATTTCAAATGCCTGCTAATTTGGCCAGCAAATTCCTAATACAGTGTTTGTTGTAAACATATAGGTGACGACCAGGCCTTCTAGAGCAATGTGCTGTGGAAGAAGTTGTTTGGCCACAGTAATCATAGACATGTTTGGTGGAAGCTGAAGACAGCATTCCAGGACAAGAACCTCATACCAACTGTGAAGCATTGTGGTTGAAATGTTATGGACTGAGGATGAGCAGCTTGCAATCATCAAGTCAACTACGGATTCTGAATCATATCAAAGTTTGCTTTAGGAAGATGTAAGGCCAACTTTTCAAAAGTTAAACCAGAAATGGATCTTTCAACGTGATAAAGACCCAAAGCACAATAGAAAATCTATCAAGGAAAGCTCAAAAAGTAAAAATGGAGGTTTATGGACTGGCCTAGTCAAAACCCTGAATTGAATCCCACTTTAATGTAGTTAGAGGATTTGAAACTGGCAGTTCATGCAAAGAAACGTACAAACATCTTGCAATATGTTTGTCGAATAAATGATTAAAAAAATGCTTATTTTCAAGTATATTACTTTTTATCTGTAGGTATTATTTGAATGAAGATCTTATGTTTTCCTGTTGCAAAAGTCAACAATTTCCATTGGATGTACTTACTTGTTCACTTGAGTATACTGTATGTCATGCCTTTTTATGTACACAAAACTTATGTTTTTTTACAATATTGTAGCACCCTCCTAGATAGGTGATAGATTTAGTGTGGCTCATTGTGTTTTGTGGAGCTATACTTTTTTTTGACAGGTAAATTTAGTTGCCTTACTGTAGTCAGTGAGGATGTAATTTGTTTGGAAAGGCAAATTTAGTTGCTCACTGTAATCAGTGCTGCTGCATTCTGCTAGTCAGTTCTGCTCAGTGTGCTCAGCTGCTGCCAGTCTGATAGCCCCCTCTGCATGCAGAGAGCTTGAGAAGTTTCTGGATGATAGGTGTGGAGCTATGCAGATGAGGGCATGCACATTGCATACAGCCATTGCCAATCCCAGAGGAACCGGCTCTGAAGGCATGCTGGGAGACTGTATATATACTGAGAGCACACTGAGCTCTAGGTCTTTTACTGGAGAGGACTAGTCCAGCCTAGAGGGCATGCTGCCCTCCCAGGCAATGCTGCTATATCTGCTGTTGTGAGGCCTCATGTGGACGACGTCAGGGCCTGGGATACTGAAACCTTGGAGCTAGAAAAAGAGCTGACTGATCTAGTCTGGTATCACTGGAGTAAGGTGTGGCTTGGAAGTTGGAAGAGGGCAGTCAGCTGTCCTTGGGCCTTGTGTGAGTACAGATGCTTCTAAGATAACTTGGGCATCTTTGTGCCGTTGCCACCCCTCTGGTGCTAGAGAGTCAGCTGTGGGTCTAGTTAAAGGGGACACCGGCTGGTGTTCTGAAAAGCTTAGTCCATCCGTTCCTCTATAAAAGGGACTCTGCTCTTGTGGCTCTAAGGAAGGAGTTTGAACTTAACTACTGATGTTCCCAAGCTTTAGTCTGTTTGTTACAAGCACAGACTTTACTACAGCTTGTCTAAAAAGAGAAAACTTAGCAGTCCATTAGGGGCGCATGGGCACTGCCCCCCATCCATGCGCCCGGCACCCTGATCTACATACAGGGTTCCCGGATGCATGGATTCCAATGGGGGGGGTGTTTTTTTTGAAGCACGTGATTAGAGCCAGAGGCTCTAATAGGCTTCAAAAAAGGGTGGGCTCGGGGGCACTGCGCCCTGAGCCCACCCAGTTGTGTGAAAATAGCTCATGAATATTCCCTATTTTCACACTGATTCCCCCCCCCCCCCCCACCACCCAATTAGGAAGCAGGTCTGAGACCCACTTCCCGATTGGCCGATAGGAGAAGAATTCCTATTGGTCACCAAGGAGGAGGGAGGAGATGGAAGCTGCCATGATTCCTGCAGAAGAGAGCAGGGGAAGTGGAAGCCGCCCGTGATACCCACAGAGGAGAGGAAGCCATCCGTGGTGCCCGTGGAGGAGAGCTGGGGAAGCCGTCTGTGATGACCGTGATGCCCGCGGAGGAGTGCTGGGGAAGGAAAAACCATCGCCCGGGTGAAGCACTGCTTGCCATAGATGGGGTAAGTGCTCCTGATGACCAGACCGACCGGTCCCCCCAAAATTTTACCACCAGCTGCAACTGATACTTAGTCCTCAAGTTGTACACAGTTCCTGTTTTTGGAGTATCCCACGCAATTCCCTCAACCCTATCCAAGTTCTCCAAAAAACAACAAAAACAACACCCCTAGACTGGTCATTTAAGAAATGCAAGAGTGAGCCTGTGTGCCTGGCTGAGAGGCAAAGCCGGTAGGGAAGACCTGGACAGTATTCCTGTGGCTCCTACGGGAGTAGCACTATATTTTATTTGCCGGTAATTATTGGTATACCAAATTGTATTCTATTTTACATAATTGTGGCAGCTCCAGAATACAAGACATTGGAAATATCAACTTTAGCATGTAATAATTTTAAGATGAAACAGTACATTGTTTACAGATACCTCTTTAAAGCGCATGTAAAGTTAACACTTTTTTTTTATAGTTTTTGAATACAGTAAGGAAAGGGACCTTTTGTCATGATTTTGTGTCCTCACTGGGAACATTTAGCACTCTATTTGTCCTGGTGACTATTGTCGTGGAGGCAGAAAGTAAGGGGAAACCTGAAAATGTTGAGTTGTCATCCAAAGAAGAGATGAGGGAAAATCCTCCAACACCTGTTCCTTTGACAACTTTCCTCATTTCATGTTGCATCTCTAGGACAGGACCTGAACATTTACACTTTAATGTAATTTTTGGCAATATTTGAATAGTGAAAGACTGTGAAGTTGCATGCATGTTGATACAATTAGGCTGATTTACTAAAGGAGTTGAAAATCTTCACTCAATAAATTGTAGCTGTATTCACTTCTAATACCCAATATTGTGTAGATAAAAAAATGATCATGAATTAGTTTTTTCACATGATTGGATAATTAAAATTAATCTTCACAATTTCTGGAGCTAAGATTCCCAAATCCTTGTAAATCAGCCTCAGTATACCCTCAGTGAGGCATATTGTGAACAGTTACATAGTGGGGTTGATTTACCAAAGACAATTAGGAAGGAAATATTTACAGTGCTGTAAATTTTCCCTTAGCTTAGTGAATGTGATGAAAATGTACTTTTCATTTCCCAATCATGTTATTGCTTACACATGATTGAATGATGAAAGCCAGCAGAGCATTACCCCATTCACTAAACTAAAGTAACATTCCTTTGCAAAATGAACAGATATATTACCAAAAGTATTGGGACACCTGCCTTTACACGCACATGAACTTTAATGGCATCCTAGTCTTAGTCTGTAGGGTTCAATATTGAGTTGGCCCACCCTTTGCAGCTATAGCAGCTTCAACTCTTTTGGGAAGGCTGTCCACAAGGTTTAGGAGTGTCTTTGGAAATGTTTGACCATTCTTCCAGAAGCGCATTTGTGAGGTCAGGCACTGATGTGGAAGAGAAGGCCTGGCTTACAGTCTCCGCACTAATTCATCCCAAATGTGTTCTGTTGGGTTGAGGTTAGAACTCTGTGCAGGCCAGTCAAGTTCTTACACCCCAAACTTGCTCATCCTGGGGCGGACTGACAACTCATGGGGCCCCCGGGCAATAGGAGATCATGGGGCCCCCTATGTCCCTGCCCACACTCAAGCCACACCCACACAAAGTCCCACCTACATATTGCAGCTCCACTGCATAGAGGGGTCATTTAAATATCTACTGAAGCATAGCCTGCATGAAAGTTAACAGCTTCTTTCCGTAAAAACCACTGGGCACTTCCAGGTTTAAATATAAATATGGCTGCCACATGGCAACCACCTTTATGATGCAACCAGGGGTGTTTTATGAAAGCAATTGGCCTGTGTGCAAGGTCATAATTTTGGCCGTAATATTAGGGAAAGAAGTGCGTCAAGCGCACATGCGGCAAACATTAGGTGTGGGGCTGTAGGTAGTGCTTGCTGCTTACCTAGTACAGTAAAGTTGGCCGATGATTGAGAGGTTAATTTTCTTGTGCGGCCATTTGGCTCCCACTCAGCTCCTTCCTGACAGGGTTGCTAACCCCATACAACTTTTTTTTTTACTGGAAGGGGAGAGAAGGAAGGGGGAAAGAGGTGGGGGGAGAAAGGGAGGTGAGAAAGGTGTGAGAGAGAGAATGAAGGGAGAGAAAGGAGGAAGGGCGAAAGAGAGAGGGGGTGAGATAAGAGAAGGGGTAAGAGAGAGAGGTGGTGAGAGAGAGGAGGGGTGAGAGAGAAGTGGTGAGAGAGAGAGAGAAGTGGTGAGAGAGAGAGAGAGAGAGTGGTGAAGAGAGAGTGGGGAGGAGAGAGAGTG
>BLSH010303925.1:62136-80648 GCA_018402905.1 Glandirana rugosa | reverse complement strand
GGGTGGGAGAAAGGGAGGGGGTGAGGAAAAGAGGGGTGGGAGAGAGGGTGTGAGGAAGAGAGGGGAGGGAGGGGGTGAGGAAGAGAGGGTGAGAGTTAGGAGGTGAGGAAGAGAGGGGTGAGAGGTAGGGGATGAGGAAGAGAGGGGTCAGAGGTAGGGGGTGAGAAAGAGGGGGGTGGGAGGTAGGGGGTGAGGAAGACAGGGGTGGGAGGGAGTGGGTAAGAGAAAGGGAGGGGGTGAGGAAGAGAGGGTGGGAGGGGGTGAGGAAGAGGGGGGGGTGGGAGGGGGTGAGAGAGATGGGGGTGAGAAGGGGGCTCCCCTATCCCCCCATACTACACCAGGGGACCGGACCCCCCTCCTCTATCACCTCCCTCCGCCCACCTCCTTACCATTACACTGGGAGATCACCCCCCTCAGGATTATACAGATTACCATATTACATTTATTAACAGGGTGCAGGGTTCTCTGATCATCAGTAGTGGTGAAGGAGTCCGTGTCGAGTCCTCTCACCTTCCGCTGCCCGCGGCTCCATCACAAGCAGCATGTAGCGAGGCACCGTCACAGTCCTGGTTCCCCGACCTGCTCTGCCTCCGCTATTACTTGACAGCCTCACAGGTGACCTACTTTAGGGTTCCGAGGTTGTCGCCGCTGCATCCTCCACTCTGGACACTGTCACAGGCAGTCCCCTGCTCATTGGGTACACACCGGCACCAATGTTTCTCCCACCTCCTCATTCTGCCAGGTACCGCTCTGAGCCACATGACTATCTGAATAATGTGTTAGGCGGACACATTAATCAGACAAACCTAAATGTGGGACCCGTCCATGCTATGCGCGGAGCTGCTCATGGGGCCCCTACTGACCACGGGCCCTCGGGCATCGAGGTCCGAGTGCCTGAATGGTCAGTCCGCCCCTGTCCATGTCTTTATGGACCTTGCTTTGTGCACTGGTGCGAAGTCATGTTGGAACAGGAATGGGCCATCCCTAAACTGTTCCCACAAATTTGGGAGCATGAGATTGTCCAAAATGTCTTGGTATGCTGATGCCTTAAGAGTTACCTTCACTGGAACTAAGGGAACAAGCCTAACCCCTGAAAAACAACCCCACACCATAATCCCCCTTCCACCAAATGGTTTAGACCAGGGCAAAAAGCAAGGTCCATAAAGACATGGATGAGCAAGTTTGGGGTGAAAGAACTTGGCCGGCCTGCACAGAGTCCTGACCTCAACCTGATTGAACACCTTTGGGATGAATTAGAGCAGAGACTGCGAGAGTGGCCTTCTCGTCCAACATCAGTGCTTGACCTCACAAATGCGCTTCTGGAAGAATGGTCAAACATTCCCATAGAGACACTCCTAAACCTTGTGGACAGCCTTCTCAGAAGAGTTGATGCTGTTATAGGTGCAAAGGGTGGGCCAACTCAATATTGAACCCTATGGACTAAGACTAGGATTCCATTAATGTTTATGTGTGTGTAAAGGCAGGCATCCCGATACTTTTGATAGTATTATGTATATTCTGTTATATGGGTTTGAAGACCATTTTTTGACAGATGCTTTTATTATAACTCTGCATTGGTTGACACAGAGTAGATGAACGGCAATTAAATACTACAGATTACTGTGAGCAGCAAATAACATATTTTGACCTGTTTGACAGTGTACTTGTTATTATAAAGGCAAATGGACCAAACTCACTGCTATTCACTGCAGATACTATGTTACTTAACAGTAAGTTGATTCAAACATGCTTGGGACAAACGTAGATCTACAGTGGACTAGGAGAAACCAGTAAAAAAAATATATATATATAATTTGGGCAGAGTGGATGGACCACTTGGTCTTTTTTATGCAGTGTCTATTCTGTGTTTCTACCTCCCTTACACAGTGGATACATTGCTCTTCAACTATATAATGCTTATGTCATAATGCAATCTGCTGTGCATGACACTATTGGGGTATTCTGCAGTCTATAGTTATTTACATTTATTGAGAAAAAATAAAATTGCCCTACCCAGATAAAAAAATGTCATAATCATTTCATGTTGGTACACAACTCCCCCACCTCCTACTGCTTATACATAATAATTCTAGAACCATGTCTTGCTCTATCAGTAGATTGCCTCTGGCGCTGCACATCTCTGCGTGACAATCTCCGATCTGTTGCCGGAATTTATGTTCAATGATTCTGTTTTCAGCCACAAAAAGATATTTATAAAGAGGCCTGGAAAGCATTAATGTTTTAATAAACTGGGTCTGGTTGTCAGAAAAGACACAGCAACATATGTAGGTAGATTCATCTTGTTAAAGAAAATTGTCTAAGACTGCAGGACATGTAACAATCAGAGCAATATAGATTTTTGCTTACCATCAAAATGAGCAACTTTTATTCTTATCCTTTGATGTCCCTGAGGAAACAAGCTGAAGAGTTAAAGTGACCCTGTGATCAGATTTTACTAAGCCAAGCAACGGAGCCGCTGTAAAGCATTGCTCAGACACCAAGCGCTGCATCATAGACGATCAGAGGAATTATGAGCGAAAGAATTCTTTCTAGAGCGTGCCACCGTCCCAAAATAGTAATTGCAGAAAAGGAGTGTGGGAAACCCCCACATGGAATGGACATTTGCCAGGACACCACGAGATAACCAAGAATTTTATAAAAAATATATTTTTAATTCCAAAATTGCTAAAACAAAAGTTACAAACTTTTTAGTATAAAAATAGATATATCTGTATTCGGACATGAAACATCTCCAAATCTATATTATTTATGGTTAATATACCCAACAAACAGTAATACCAGCTACCAAAAAACAACCATGATCTGTGTGCATTAGGTCTGCAATAGGTTGATGCGTTTCGCTTCAAATCAAGCTTCTTCAGGACCTTATCACAGCATGGTACACCATGATGTACCAGATTGTATAAAATGAACCATGAAATGTTTGAATATTGATATGCACTGTGTTTTTCTTTTTGTTAAGCTACCCCGGCAACCTACACCCATGCTGTGATAAGGTCCTGAAGAAGCTTGATTTGAAGCGAAACGCGTCGACCTATTGCAGACCTAATGCACACAGATCATGGTTGTTTTTTGGTAGCTGGTATTACTGTTTGTTAAGTTTGTAGCTTTTGTTTTAGCAATTTTGGAATTAAAAATATATTTTTTATAAAATTATTGGTTATCTCGTGGTGTGCCGGCAAACGTCCATTATATGTGGGGGTTTCCCACACTCCTTTTCTGCAATCAGAGGAATTATATTGTGATATAGTGGATGTTTAGCTCTTGTGGTAGATGCATTTGTCAAGTGAGTCCAGAGAGGAACTATAGTTAAGGGCTTAGCAGCCTACTTTTATTAAATAAAAGGCAAAGTAAAAGTCCAACACAAATGAATTGCCCACATATGAGTTCTTCTTCAGCAGATACAAATAACAGAACATACCAAGCCGCCTAGCTCTTAAGGCTCAGTCAGCCTTGGTTGCAGTACCTCTCTGCACAGGCTGACTTCTAGCATCCAACCATGGGTTTGCTCTCTCTTTCAGAAACTTACAGCCTTCCTCCAGGCTTCTGGACCTGCTAGCCACCTCAGCTTTCTCGGCCCCTCAGGCCCACTCTTGGTCTCCCAGGCCCACATAGCTGTCCCGGCTTTCTCAGTCCTTTGGGCAAGAAGTCCCCTTCACAAAGGATGCAGTCTCTAAAAGGAACAACCAAGTCTCCTGACATGGATCTGTCTCCACATGAGAGCAAGTGCCCTGAGCTATGCTCGGATCTGGCTTACATCGATCCTGTACACCTGTGCATAGCTCCCAGCTGTCCCTGAATTGGAGGGACTGACCCTCATTTGGAACAATGTCCCTCTGTCCCTCATTGCTCTTCATTTGTCCCTCATTTTGGTCTGATGCATATACCTCTATATAAAATGCACTATTTATCTATCAAAAAGTGTTTTACGATGCTAAATCTTTCATCCAGTTTCTAAATTGTTGCATTTGTACATTTAAAAATCTAATATAAAGGAATAGTATTGGTATAATTCTCCTTTAAGGGGGCGTGGCAGGGTGTGTGTCCTATGCCTGGTGTGTGCCTACATACTTTTTCTAATAGGTGTTCCTCGTTCCAGTCTCAGAAAGTTGGGAGGTATGCCTGTGCCCTCACACAGACTGCAATCAACTAGCAAAGCCTGGACACAGGATTGAAAGTTCCTTCCCACCCAAGGCACTTCAGAGCCTTCAAATTCAAGCCCCCAATCCGGAGCTACAAAATCTGGAGAAAACACAGATTTCTTCATTCACAATAAACATGCCTGAGCTTCTTAACCTGCAGCTTTGATGATCCTGTATCCTTTTTATATCATTATATATTGCGTATATATTTTTTCTGCTTTTTAAGAGATGCAGGAAGGTTGATGACACTGTCAGGATAAGAATAAGAAGACCAAGAAAATGTTATGGTGCCTGCTTTACAGTGACCTTTTTTTGGTTCAATATTTTTTTCTGAACTGTATATATATCCCATTTGGGAGATGCATAAGTAGATTAAAAGTATATAACACAATGACAATGTAAAATTCATGGCAATTCATATCCAGATTGAGAGAAGTCGAATGGGGAGGAGTTAAATCCAACCAGGTCAAGAGTAAACAAAACAAAGGAAAAAAGGAAGAGGGTGGAGGGAAAGGGACACCGGTAGGCACTTTGCTGCCCACAGGTGTAAAAATTATACATCAAAGTCTGGAGGAAAGTCAGGGATACTATATTACCAAGTATTTTTCCATTTCATCATAGAGTCTAACCTTGATTTTTTCAGTTACTTTTATAACTTTAGATCTGGTTTCCTCAATAGAGAGTGGTAAATTAAAGACAATGCCTTGCATATTGCTTCATGGCCATGAGAACATGACCCATTAATTGAAATTGGACCTTGAAAAGGTCAAACAGTCCAACATTAAGAAGCACATATTTGGATTGAGGTGGAATAGCGGAACCCATTAACTTAGTTAGCATTTGAAATACAAAACTACCCAGAATTTCTGAACCACATGACATGTCCACTATATATGGTAAAGAGTTTAAAGTTCTGTTTCCCACACGCTTTGAAATATAGGGGGAGTAACTGCAGACCTATTTGACTTTATAATTAGTGTTTATTGCTAAACAGGGCTTTTTTTCCCAGAGAATAGGTGCAGGAACTCCCCCCTTCTAAGCAATTTTGTGTCTTTGCCCCCTACACACCCTCTTGCAATTACATACATTCTGTGCTGGAGGTGCTGGAATGTGTTCCCCCCATTCTGACTAAAAAAAAGCCTTGTTGCTAAGCAGTGGTGGCTGGTCAATAGGGGGGCGCCTGGGCGCTGCCTCCCCACTGGGAATAAAAGATTAAAAAAAAGAAGTGTTGTTTCGAGTCCGCCCTACCCTCAAAGGTGGCGCCGGTATAGTAATTTTTTTTCTTTGGCTCCTTGCTGTCTGTTAACAGCAAGTATTGAGCCTATTGGTCAGTCCTAAAAGTGTTAGTATGTGCACCAAAGAGGCGCACATACTTACACTAATTGGTTGCCCTGAGCACTGGACTACCAGTGATTGGCTATGTCACGGTGCGGTGGGCGGGGGCGGCACTGTGGCGGATGTGCTGCTGGGCGTGTGACTCCACGCAGGCGCAGTACTCCGCCGGGTTCCCCTCCGTCCGTCTGTCCTCGCAGACGAGTGCACCTGCTAGTTCTGCTAGTCTCTCCAACCGTCCAAGGACAAAGTTGACACCTGCCAGCCCCGTGCCACTCGAGTGCCAGATGTCTGAGACCACCAGTGCTGACTCCCAGTCCAACTCCAGTCTCCTGTCCAACAGTCCATCCCAGCCTAAAGCCACACAAACCTGAAGTGAAGCCAGGCTGCCAGATACCATTACTTGAGGTGCAGGAATGGATTTATCATTGCAGCTACCTGCCTGATGTACTGGCTGAATATACCCCCACCTGTGATGCTGAGCTGTATACTGTGTATTGGCTGAATATACCCCCACCTGTGATGCTGAGCTGTATACTGTGTACTGGCTGAATATACCCCTACCTGTGATGCTGAGCTGTATACTGTGCACTGGCTTAATATACCCCACCTGTGATGCTGAGCTGTATACTGTGTACTGACTGAATATACCGTACCTGTGACTCTGAGCTGTATACTGTGTACTGGCTAAATATACCCCACCTATGATGCTGAGTTGTATACTGTGTACTGGCTGCAATATACCCCCACCTGTGATGCTGAGCTGTATACTGTGTTACTGGCTGAAGCTGTATACTGTGTACTGGCTGAATATACCCCTACCTGTGATGCTGAGCTATATACTGGCTGAGTATACCTCTACCTGTGATGCTGAGCTGTATACTGTGTTACTGGTTGCAATATACCCCACCTGTGATGCTGAGCTGTATACTGTGACCTGTGATGCTGAGCTGTATACTGTGTCCTTTGATGCCAAGCTGTATACTCCTGACACAATATGTGGAATACAGGAGACGGAGTGGGTGGATTCTATAAGTGGTGGGGCGTATGAGAAGTAGGAAGAGTCAAAAAGGAAGGGCGGGGCCTGGCACCCCCTCCCATCCTAAAAATTCACCAGCCGCCACTGTTGCTAAGACATTGCATGATCTAGATTTCATTTTGGCCAAATATGGGACTGGTCTACATTGGCAATATCTGGACTCCATTGCGGAGAATAGGCAGAGAGTTGTTAGTAGAATAGTTCACCAGCAAGGGAGAAAAAGGAATAGGAAGCAGAGGGCTCTCTGGAAACTTCACACTACTTGCTAAGAAATATTTGACTTGGAGATAAGGTAATAACTTGGTATTTGGAAGATTTAGTTCTTTTTGCAGCATAAGAAAATGTTTGACCCTAGCTTTGATTCTAAACCTTTCTGCTCATGTAGTCCCTTTTGTAGACCATTCCAGAAAGCTTGCCAGGTCTTTAGAAGCCAGCAGGAAGGTTGGGCTATAGGTAAAAGCCATAACAGGCATTTGCAGGGATTGCAGACCCTCAGAATATTTAACAGCATACCAGACCTGCATATTATGCTTTAGGATCGGGTTGGTTAGACATTAACTATCACTGGCATTAGGCCAGGGATGGTTGCGGACTGTGTCACAATCTACAGCTTTTAGAGCTACACATATGGGGACTTCATTAATAGTATGGAATAAAGGAATCTGGGTAAGTTGAGCAGCTTGATAATAGTTGGTCAACTTTGGGAGGCCCAGCACACCGGTTAGTTTATGGCATGTGAGGACCAAGTGATTAAGTCTCAGCATACAGTTATTCCAGATAAAGTTCATTATCTGAGAATGTATGAGGGAACAGCCACTGGAACTACCCTAAAGCACTTAACTTAGGGGTGTACTCACTTTTGTTGCCTGTGGTTTAGACATTAATGGCTGTGTGTTGAGTTATTTTGAGGGGATAGCACATTTACACTGTTATACAAGCTGTACACTCACTACTTTACATTGTAGTAATTTCTTCAGTGTTGTCACATGAAAAGATATAATAAAATATTTACAAAAATGTGAGGGGTGTACTCACTTTTGTGAGATACTGTATATATACATATTTAGGATACCTTATGCATGCAGAGATCCTTTTTATAAAGTAATCCAGTGGATATGAGGACAGGGATGTTGGATTGCATGTGTGGGTTGTTGATGGTGTAGAACCTGTTGCCTGAGTTGGTGGATGGGTTGTGACATATACCCTGAGGCTGAGCTATATACTCTATAATGTGGAGCTATGAACCCTGATGTGTGATGTGGAGCTATATACCTTGAGGCTGAGCTATATAGACTGATCTGTGATGTGGAGCTATATACCTTGAGGCTGAGCTATATACCCTGATCTATAATGTGGAGCTATGTACCCTGATCTGTGATGTGGAGCTATATACCCTGAGGATGAGCTGTATACCCTGATCTGTGATGTGGAGCTATATACCCCAAAGCTGCACTGTATGCCCTGATCTGTGATGTGGAGCTATATATCCTGAGGCTGGGCTATATACCCTGATCTGTAATGTAAAGCTGTATAACCTGATCCGTAATGTGGAGCTATATATCCTGTGGCTGAGCTATATATCCTGATCTGTGATTTGGAGCTGTATACCCTGATCTGTAATGTGGAGCTTTATACCTTGATCTGTAATGTAGAGCTATATACCCTGATCTGTAATGTGGAGCTGTATACCCTGATCTGTAATGTGGAGCTATATACCCTGATCTGTAATGTGGAGCTATTTATCCTGATTTGTAATGTGGAGCTGTATACCCTGAGATATATACCCTGATCTGTAATGCTGAGGCTGTATACTCTGTCCTGTGATTCTGGGGCTGTATACTCTGTCCTGTGATTCTGGGCTGTATACCACTATGGGTGGAAGCAAGTGGAATACAGGGGACTGAGTGGGTGGATTCTATAAGGGGTGGGGCTTATGAGAAGTGGAATGGGTCAAAAAGGAAGGGCGTGGTCTGGCGCCCCCCCATCCTAAGGCCTCATTTACACTGCTGCTGGTAAACGGACGTTTTGAGGCATTCGGGCATTTTTTTTCAGCTGCCCCTGAACTTTCCTCTATGTTATCTTATCAGTATATTTACACAGGTTCGTTTAAGGTCGTTTCCAGGCAGTTGAGTTTAAAGGTTTTTTTTGGAACACAAAAAAATGGGTTCAGATGCCAGTTCAGAGGCATTTGAAATGCCAAACAGCTTGTAAACGCCACTAAACGCGGTAACTCGCGTCTAGAACCATTTCATTAACAGCCGTTTCCATTCTAAAAAAAAAGACGCTCCTAGACGCAAACGCGGCTAAACGTGGCATGCAAAATGGCCGTTTTAGATGCTGGCTTCTAGCTGTCAAAAAAAATCGTTCAGGGGAGGTTGGTAAAGCATCCCGTGTAAATGGAGCCTAAAACTTCACCAGCCGCCACTGTGCCTATTGAACTTTGGCAATAAGAAGCTGAAGATGGAGAAATGGTTGCCTGACAGAAAGGCAAAATGATGGTACTGTGATGCGACAAAAAATATGTGTGCCTAATGAGTACAGTCCATAACACCTCCACTGTTATGGTGCGCACGAAAGGTGAGAAAGACATGAAGCCACAAGTAGTGATTGACTACAATAACACTATGGGAGGTGTCGACAGAGCCGACCAAGCAATGACATTTTACCCAGCAATGAGGAAACAACAAAACAAATACTACAAAAAGATCTACAGGCATCTTCTAAAGCAATGCTTGTGGAATGTCTACATTCTG
This sequence comes from Glandirana rugosa, assembly GCA_018402905.1. Lineage (NCBI taxonomy): Eukaryota > Metazoa > Chordata > Amphibia > Anura > Ranidae > Glandirana > Glandirana rugosa. The sequence goes on along the minus strand of BLSH010303925.1, from coordinate 71,361 downwards.
CTAAAAAAAAAGAGTGGCAAGCCTGTGGTTCATTCTGACTTCATTTGGAAAGTTGCAGAATGTATTGTGAACCACCAAACACCATCAATGGCTGTGAACAGAGCTGGACATCGTGCTGTTGGTGTTGTCAACTCGGAACGTCTGACTGGTTGCCACTTCATGGACTACATTCCACCTTGATGTGGTTTGTTGCTCAAAGCAAGATTACAATGGAAAGAAAATCCACAAGCAAACCAGGTTCCATTGTCCTGATTGTGATGTTGGACTTTGTGCAGTCCCATGTTTCAAAATGTACCATTCCCGGGATGTTTACTAAACCAATATGCAGTGTCTAGTATTACAGTGACTAGTAATATTGCACCCTTGTTTGGACAAATGTGAGTGTTTCTGGTTTGATTATATTATTGAATTACATTTATTATCATTATATTATTAGTTTTTTGTAATTATTTATAATTTATTATATTATAATTTAGTGTTTCAAACTTTATCATACCTGGGATGTCTACTAGACTCTTGTTTGGACAGATTTGTGGTTAGCACTTTCACCTAGCAGCAAAAGGGTCGCTGGTTCGCATCCCAACCATGACAGTACCTACCTGGAGTTCGCATGTTCTCCCTGTGCCTGCGTGGGTTTCCTCTGGGTACTCCGGGTTCCTCCCACACTCCAAAGACATGCTGGTAGTTTAATTGAATCCTGTCTAAATTGGCCCCAGTTTGTGTATGTGTGAATGTGAGTTAGGGACCTTAGATTGTAAGCTCATTGAGGGTAGGGACTGTTGTGAATATATATGTAAAGCACTGCATAAAATGATGGCGCTATATAAGTACCTGAAATAAATAAAACTTTAAGTGAGTAACAAATTCCATGCAAAACAATGTACCGCGTTGGCATGCAAAATCTTGACATAATCATATTGCCAGGGAGGTTAAATAGTTTACTTGGACCAAACTGGTCCAAATTATTTCCCTTACTAGCGCATGCAGCGTCTGTCAGCTATGTACAACATACAGTGCTGTGTTCTGACAGTGGGAAAAGGACTTCCCATCCCACTCCCCATTCCAAAATTGAGTTGGCCTGGCCTGGGCACTGCTCAGCTACTCACAGGAAGCTTTGTATTTTCTGAATGAATACAAGACTTCTTTTAATTGACTGAGGCGGGTGGATGATGATGTCACAATCTTCGCCTCAGCCAAATAGAGGAAATATTGTATTCATTCAGAAAATACAAAGCTTCCTGTGAATGGCCCAAATTTGTTCCAGGAGTGGGGAAGTACCCGTCGAACTACCAGAACACAACGCAGATCCATGTAGCTGAGACTACATAGAGATCATACAGCGCTGACAGTTGCTGTTTGTGTTAGTGAGGAAAATTGTTCATTTGGACCACTTTGGTCCAAAAAAACTGTTCAAAGTTCATTAAACATTAAGGTTTTAGCGATGAGTGCAATTTTATATCTGTACCCTGGCTTAAAAGAGAAATTTGGGGATTTTTTTTTATAATCATACTTACCTTGGTAGATGCAGCATCGCTCCCATGCTGCATCTGTCCCCCGCTGGCTCTAAGACTGAGAACCGAGCGATTAATCACTGCCGATCGCTCGGATCTCACAGCTCCCTGAGCAGAGAACTGGTGACTGTCGGTCAGTGCTGTCTGTTCTGCCCCTCTAGCGGATCCCAACCATATGGTTGCAATCTTTCCTGAGCCTGGACCGGCACTGTGACGTCAGCCGAGAGCGGGCTTCAGCTAAAAACGGGTTACAGGAGTGCAGAACGAACTACAATCCTATGATTTAAAAGAGGAGTACAGCCAAACAAGCTATATCACTTTTAATCCAAAGTGATATAGTGTGGAGTGATATTCTCCACTAGAATTCAGATTTTTTTCTCTAATTCCACAGCCATAGCTTTTAGTTCCTCCATAGCCTAAAATGGCCCCTAACAGATCATTAGACTGCACAGCAAAGTTACATAAATGGTAAATTTACTTTGAATAGCTCTCCATTGCGCCCTCAACACACCACAGTGTAGCACAAGGCATGAAGGCAGCCAATCTGACATTCAGCAAGCACACTCTGAAGGTGAATCTTGCAGGGGTTTTAATGACAAGGATTGAGAAAATACGTGTTAGAAGTCACATTCCCTGCTTTATAAATAGACCCCGTGGTGTCCTGTGTAGTGCAGTGTGGTGCGGAGAGCTGTGAAAAATGCAGCCTGTTGTGCCTTGAGGTGTTTCTCATTCTCAGTCAATTAGTTTTGAATAATCCTGTAGCCAAAAATGTTAAAACTTTAAAGTTTGAACGCATATGGTCCCACTGGCTGGGTGCAGATAATGCTGCCAGTATTTAAAGAATAACAGGAATGTCTTCTGGTCCTAGTTCTTTTTCCTGCCTTCCCCATTTAGCAAATTTACTTGCTAGCCAAGTAATCATTTAATGCTGCTAGGTGGTTACTGAATGATTTTGAGTTGTATTTGACTGTATTTTCCACTGTGTCTTGTTCGACATGTTATATCTTTGTACTCACATTTAAAACCTTTGATAAATAAAATCGAATTAAAATCTAAACAAAAATCTAAATATATAAGTATAGTATATACACTATATTGTCAAAAGTATTGGGACACCTGCCTTTACATGCACATGAAATTTATTGGCATCCCAGTCTTAGCCCGTTCAATAATGAGTTGGCCCACCCTTTGCAGCTATAACAGCTTCAACTCTTCTGGGAGGGCTGTCCACAAGGTTTAGGAGTGTGTCTATGGGAATGTTTGACCATTTTTCCAGAAGCGCATTTGTGAGGTCAGGCAATAATGTTGAGGTTGAGGTCAGGACTCGCTCATCCATGTCTTTATGAACCTTGCCAGGTGCACTGGCCCAAATCATTTGGTGGAGGGGGATTATGGTGAGGGGCTTATCAGAGGTTGGGCTTGGCCTCTTAGTTCCAGTGAAGGGAACTCTTAAAATGTCAGCATACAAAGACATTTTGGACAATTTTATGCTCCCAACATTGTGGGAACAGTTTTAGGATGGCCCCTTCCTGTTCCAACATGACTGTGCACCAGTGCACAAAGCAAGGTCCATAAAGACATGGATGAGGGAGTTTGGGGTGGAGGAACTTGACTGGCCTGCACAGAGTTCTGACCTCAACCCAATAGAACACCTTTGGGATGAATTAGAGCGGAGAATACGAGCCATGCTTTCTTGTCCAACATCAGTGCCTGACCTAACAAATACGCTTCTGATAGAATGGTCAAAGATTCCTATAAACACACTCCTAAACCTTGTGGACAGCCTTTGTAGAAGAGTTGAAGCTGTTAGACATGTGCAGAGCGAAAACATTTATTTAGTTTCCTTTCGTTTCCAATCGTTATTTACATAAGTTTGTTTAGTTAGATGTGTTTCATTTGTTTAATTCATTTTCGGAATTAGTTTAGTTTATTCATTTTTGAATCGATTAGAAAAGTTTTCTAATCAATTTCGAATAGTTTTCAAATCATTTTCCAATTTCCAAGGAGAGTGGGGTGGAGTGGAAAGTGGAGGAATAGAACGGAAAAAGATAGAATACAATAGACGGGAATATAACAGAAAATTAAATAATATAATGAGGTGAAGTGGAACAGAGCTGTTTTACTTTGTTGTTTTCTATTATTTTGTTTTCTGTTATATTCTTTTCTAGTCTATTGTTTTTTTTCTGTTCTATTCCTTTGTTTTCTATTCTACTTTGTTCTGGAAAAATATTCAAATTCAAGGACTTTTCAATTTCGAATTTGAAAATGATTGGAATTTGAAAACTTTTCGAATTCGAATTTGAAAACTATTCAAATTTGAAAATGATTTTAATTTGAATTGTGCCTGAATTTTCTTTTTTGTTATTTTGGATTCATTTAAATTTGGTACTATTATCCAAATTTCCGAAAAACGAAAATTTGTCCTAATTTTAATTCAGGACAAACTAACCGCACATGTCTAGAAGCTGTTATAGCTGCAAAGGGTGGGTGGAAGAATACTGCAGTGGCAGCCTGTCACGCTCTGGTGGACTCCATGCCCAAAAGGGTTACAAAATATTGACACTTTGGGCCCAATTTGGACATTTTCACTTAGGGATGTACTCACTTTTGTTGCCAGAGATTTAGACATTAATGGTTGTGTGTTGAGTTATTTTGAGGGGACAGCAAATTTACACTGTTATACAAGCTGTACACTCACTACTTTACATTGTAGCAAAGTGTCATTTCTTCAGTGTTGTCACATGAAAAGATAGAATAAAATATTTACAAAAATGTGAGGGGTGTACTCACTTTTGTGAGATACTGTATATATATATTGTGTATATATATATATATATATATTATATATACCTTGCTAAGGACATATTACCAACCCCTATCTTCAATACAGTAGTGTCAATGATTATTTTATATTATATATAAAGGCATGATGCATTATCCATCACTATAGCGAGGGTAAAATAAAATGCTCTCAAGTAATGTAGGTGGAATTTCTCACATGAAATGGAACCAGAATATCTCATAAATAATTGCCTATAAAACCTTATTTTCAGCAGTCATTGAGGTAGGGATTACATGTATTGAAATTTAATGAACTGAATAACAGGGATAAACTGTAATTGGTTTTACTATATAAATACATTGAAGTATATTGCCTAAGGCTGATGTCACCTGCACTTATTGAATTTTGATATGTTCCAGACAGAAAACTGCAGGGATCTATAGTTGCTGTAGTTACATATAGCAATGATTGAAAATGTAATTCCTAATATAAAAAGTTAAAAAGCAGTCACTCTCAGTGCCAAAAGATTGGTACTGAAATTATTTGGCGAGTAGTAACTGTGTACATTTGGAGCAGATGGTTCTGGTCGAGGATGAAGTGACTATGAAGAAGAAGGCTCTTTTGATGTTAGGATTTACCTAGGGGTTAGGTTAGGCTTAGGAAAATAAAAAATATAGTGGTTTTGTAGATATTTTGTACATATTTATTATCAGGACAAAAAGATGGAATGTAAAGAATACATATATTACTAGTCATGTAAATATAAACTATTGAACATGAATATTATAAACCTGCAGGTGGAGCAGATTTGCTCCTCTCCTTAGCTACTTTGTTGTAAAAAAAAATGTTGTTCATGAAGCTCAGTAGCTTAAGCTGACATTTGCTCATGTGAAAGAGTCATACGGTGGGGAAAATAATTATTTGGTCCCCTACAGATTTTGTAAGTTTGCCGACTTACAAAGAAATGAAGGGTCTATCGTTTTTATCATAGGTGTATTTTAAATGATAGAGGCAGAATATCAACCAAAAAAACAGAAAAGACACATGATACAAATGTAATAAATTTAGTTGAAGTTCAGTGAGTAGAATAAGTATTTGATCCCCTACCAACCAATAATAATTCTGGCTCATGCGGTACACAGATTAGTCCTGTCAATCAGGGACGTGCGGTGAGGTCAGTGGCTGGTGAGGCCCTGGCTAGTATCAGAGCCAAATACACACAGGTTACATACGCCACGAACGTTAGAGCGAGAGCAATAATTCTAGCACCAGACCTCCTCTGCAACTCTAAACATGTAACCTCTAAAACATTTTAAAGCATAGTCTATGGCGATTCTTAAGTACTGAAGTTTGGCGCTATTCCACAAGTGGGCGCAATTTTGAAGCGTGACATGTTAGGTATCTATTTACTCGGCGTAACATCATCTTTCACATTATAGAAAAAATCAGACTAACTTTACTTTTTTTTAATTCACAAAACAGATTCTTTCCAAAAAAATTGTTTAAAAAATTGCTGCGCAAATACCGTGTAACATAAAAAGTTGCAATAGCCGCTATTTTATTCCCTAGGGTGTCTGCTAAAACAATATATATAATGTTTGGGGGTTCTGAGCAATTTTCTAACAAAAAAATGATGATTTTTACAAGTAGGAGAGAAGTGTCAGAATTAGCCTGGGTGGCAAGGGGTTAATTACCATAAGTAATATACAAATATTTATTATACATTATTTTAAGGTAATTTACTATATTATCAAAAACTGTACTCAAGCAGGTGGCTTAAAGAGGAAGTAAACCCTGATGGGTTTTACTTCCTCTTCGTTCCTCTTCATTACCCTGCAATGTAAAAGCATAATAGGCTAGTATGCATCACATACTAGCCTATTATGTGACACTTACCTGCATTGGAAGACCCCGCTGTCCCTGCTCCAGGCCACGTCCATTTTTGCCCCTCTTCCTGGCTCTGTGATTGGCCAGAGCCGCGTGATGTTACTCCCGCACGGGAGCCGCCAATCGTGGCATGATCTCAGTGAAGAAACGGCACGGAGGCCGTTTCTTCACTGCGCATGTGCCCAATGACGTTGGCACATTCAAGTACACTGTATATTTCCTAAACCATACAGGTTTAGGAGATATGCAGGGAACCTACAGGTGAGCCTTATTATATGCTTACATGTAGGTTAAATTGGTTGTCCAGCGTTGACAACCACTTTAATGGACAAATTACTGAAGTTTGAATTTATAACTTCAAACCAGTAATTTCACAGTAAATAGATAAATAACAAATTATCTTATAACATATAGAATAATAATATGTGATTTAGCTTGTACCTTTTCAGCAGCAGCAGATTCTTATTCTCCCTCTTAACTGTGTGAGAAAACCATGGGATTATGGGTAAATCTTATACACATAAACTCATGTATTTCCTTGTAGTTAAGAGGGCTGGGCTGGAAGGGAGTATTTGTCTTTTAGATACATGCCCCCTTCTATGACACTGCAGTGAGGCGTGCCTCCACTGCAGCATTTTTATTGGACAGCTTGGGCCAGTGGTGCTTTACCATTGGATAAGGCTTCAAGCTGTCCATTGAGCTCAGTGCCTCTGACAAGCAGCGAGGAAAGGCACTGTGAGCTCATCCTCTCAGTCTGCTGCAAACAGGGGGGGGGGGGTTCTTGGACATGCAGTCACTGTAGATCCGAGGGGGACATGCAAGGAAAATAAAAAACAGTATTTTTGCTTCCACATGATTGGATGATAAAATCAGCAGAACTTCCCCTTGTTTCAGATCTTCCCCTCAGATCTAAAGTGACTGCAATTCCAAGTACACTTGCTAGTGCCCTTGCAATGCACTTGTAGTGCAGAGTGGGTTTGCCTTTCGTAAATCAACCCCATAGTGTCAGCTTGTATTTAAACTGGCCGCTCTGTATGCAAGGAGCCCCGTATCTCCAGAACCATAGTTGATAGAAGCCCCACCAGTGGTGGGGTGGGACTTCAGCTACATACCTACCAAATTTGGGGTCTCTGTGACCCCAGGTAGCTGAGCTACAACCCTCAAAGTCAATCTTTTTTTTATGTTCATGGCAGGTGAGGCACCTGCCTCCCCTCACTGCACATCCCTGCTGTCAATATAAGAAAGTGCTCCTAACGATAACTCGTTATGTGTAATAAAGACACCTGACCACAGAATCTTTCTTCCATTCAAACCTCAACATCATAGGTAAGACCAAAGAGCTGTCAAAGGACTTAAGGGGCATGACTGTAGACCTGCACTAGGCTGGAATGGGCTACAAGACTATTACTCAATCAGAGTGAAACCTTTAGGTGATTGCAAAAGGTTCATTCCAAGTCAAATTGTGGTTCTTACACAGCTGCATTTAAAACATAAAAGGGATATTATATTAACCACTTGCTGACCGTGTAATATATATACACGGCCACAAGGTGGATCCATTGTTCTGGGAGGGCGTACTATAACCTCCTCCCAGAATCGTGCTCCTGCGTGCCCCCTGGAGCGCGCACCTAGGAGTATCCATGACCGCTGGTCCTTTAGCACGTGATCACGCCACTCAGCGGATATCTGGCTTATAGAAAAGTGAAACATAGAAAAGTGACGGCAGAAAAAGACTGAGTAGTCCATCGAGTCTGCCCCTCTCCACACCGATCGGTGCAGTGTGAGAGGAGAGGGGGAGAGATGAGGTGCAGCCTGTGGGTAGGGTTGCCACCTCATCCCTTTAAAACCGAACGCATAGTTATTACACAGGTTCTGTGGCTGATTAAGGTGGTAATTAAATTCACTTGGTGCCTCATCTGCATTAAAGTAGCCTCAGAACCTGTGTAATTCTTATGTGTTCGGGTTTAAAGGGGTGAGGTGGCAACCCTACAGCCAGGGCAGCCCACATACAGTTAGAACACGCCCAGGGAACACAGTTAACCCTTAGAGTGCCCCTTGCAGGTTAACCCCTTCACTGCCAATGGCATTTACACAGTAATCAGTGCATTTTTATAGCACTGATCGCTGTATAAATGCCAATAGTCCCAAAAAAGTGTCAAAATGGTCCGACATGTCCACCCCATTATCGCAGTACCACTAAAAATCGCAGATCGCCACCATTACTAGTAAAAAATAAAAAAAAAACAAAAAAGAATTCTCATCGTCTGTAAACGCGGCAACTTTTGTGCAAACCAATCAATAGACGCTGATTGCGATTTTTTTTACCAAAAATATGAGGAAGAATATAAATCGGCCAAAACCGATGAAAAAAAATATTTTTTTATATATTTTTTTTTTTGGATTTGTATTTTAGCAAAAAGTAAGAAATTTGTTTTTTTTTGTTGCTCTTCTTTTGTTTATAGCGGCAATCAGAAATAACGCAGAGTTGATCAAATACCACCAAAAGAAAGCTTTATTTGTGGGAAAAAAAGGATGCAAATTTTGTTTGGGTACAACATCACACGACCGCGCAATTGTCAGTTAAAGCGACGCAGTGCCAAATCGCAAAAAGTGCTCTGGACTAAAGTGTAAAATCCTTCCGGGGCTGAAGTGGTTAATTACCACCTTAATCAGCCACAGGACCTGTGTAATTAGTATTTGTCCTGGATTAAAGGGATGATGTGGCAACCCTAATGAGGATGGGTGGGTGAGCATGGATGAGGATGGGTGGTGAGCACAGATGAGGATGGGTGGGTGAGCATGGATGAGGATGGGTGGGTGAGTACAGATGAGGATGCATGGGTGTGTAAGGATGAGGATGGGTGGGTGATAGCGTTGCCACCTCATCCCTTTAAACCCGAACACATATGAATTACACAGGTTCTGAGGCTGATTAAGGTGGTAATTAAACTCACTTGGTGCCTTATCTGCATTAAGTTAGCCTCAGAACATCCTGTGTAATTCATATGTGTTCGAGTTTAAATAATCCCAACGGTGTAGTAGGGA
>BLSH010303925.1:18259-37037 GCA_018402905.1 Glandirana rugosa | reverse complement strand
CGTCCTGGGTCTGGATCCGTAGGATAGCTGGGAAGGCCAGAGAGAACCGTATCTTCTGTTTAAAGAGTTCTGAGCAGACCGCTTGGAAGGCCTTGCGCTTCTTGGCTACCTCTGCAGAGTAATCAGCAAATATTAGCAGGTTGGCTCCTTCTATTCTGAGATTACGATTTTTCCTGAAGGCCTGTAATATTTCCAGCTTGTCCGCATAATTGAGATATTTGACAATGATAGCTCTGGGAGATTTACGGTTGGGATCTGGTGGGCCTATTCTGTGGGCTCTTTCCACGGTGCAGGGGGCTGGTAGGCCTAATGCTTCTGGTATGCGGGAAGAGCAGATATGCGTAAGTGCGTTATTGGGGCAATTCTCTGGTAGCCCTATGATCCGTAGGTTGCTCCTCCTGGATCGATTTTCCAGGTCCTCGAGCTTTTCCTGGATTGCTGCGAATGCTTTGTCTTGTTTTTCCAGCGTGCCTGTAATCTGGTACAGCTCATCGTCTATGTCAGATATCCTGGCCTCTGTTGCAGAGATCCTATGGGCCTGCTCCCCCAGCTCCTTCCTTAGTTGTGCTATTCCTGCCTGCACAGCCGTGTCCACCGCCTGAGAGATGTTAGGGAGGAGGAGGGCTGCCACAGCTTGTGCGATTTTGGCACATTCGTCTGGTCTCTCAGTGCTGTGAGGCTCCGGGGCCTGTGTGTCCATTGAGACCGTCGCCTGCTCCGTGGCGGCGGCCATCTTGGTACACCCTGGAGAAGGGCTTTGTGCTGTAGCGCGGCCCGGAGCGGCAGGTTCTGGCCTGGGAGCGGTGAGGAACTTGTCCATCCGCCTCCCGGGTGCTTCCCCTCACTGACCTGAGCGTTTTTTGGGCTGAATCCCGGCGTGTGTAGCAGTATTTGTGCCTGAGGGAGCGGAGCACCGCGCGCTCACTCCTCTCTCATGAGGCGCCGGAACCGGAAGTATCATAGTCTATTTAAAGGCAGCAACTTGAAGCATATATTTCTACATATTACTTTGGTAAGGGGTCTCCCAAATCTCTTAATAAAGAGTCAGTTTACTGTCCTTCAGACTTTAGGGGTGCCAGACTTTGATCAGTGGAAGTAGAAAATTCTCCAGCGTCAGTGGGAGTAAACAATGTCTCAGCCTGGTGGCCAGTGGGAGACAAAAAAAATAGATGGTTTTAGTCTGGTCAGGATGTGGGCGAGACCAGGAGGTTGGTACCCAAGTTGAAGGAACAACACCCCCAGTCCAGGAAAATGTGATTAATATTGTATGTAAACATCAGAGCTGCGCTAACAAAATTTAATGTGATAATCAATAAATATAAATATCACAATAGAACACCAATGATATAAGACAAAACAAAAATAAAAGGAAACAAAAATGATTCATGTGATTAAACCAGTGAATTCTACTTAAAAAGTTTTATAATTTTAGTAAGTGTCCATCACTGTTAATATATTCCATCCTTGTGTAGAACCGCCACCACTAATGGTAAAAGTGCACGCTTACCGCCGTAGGTGACCTTCTATTTCTTGAAAGGTCTACCAAGCATAATCATAATCATCACAGAGTGGACAGCACCAATGAGGAATATAGAGGCAGAATGCACCATTAGTGTTATACCCTTGGCATAATTTATTAAAACAAGAAAATCACACTTACACGTAAAAGCAGCCAATGCGCAATCTAGTAAAACCAATTCTCATAACACCCACACTTCCAGGATCACTAAGACGTGATGACGTCAGTACGTAACTCCGCCCTACGCGTTTCATCACATGGTGTTTATGTTCTATAGTACTGTGGCAATGCTTCATGGTTGAGTTGCTGCTTTTTTACACTACTGATTGGTTGTTCACAAACACAAGCACAGTTTAATTGCACAATATTGAATTGTAGGCAACACAGATAACAAGGCAAGCAGCAATCTGCAATCGCTAGCACTAGTTTAGTGGCAGTAGCAACTGTGGCAGAACACTTGAGGTAACAGTTCCAGACATCCTTTTATTAACAAACTCAATAACACTGACTGTACAGGTGCAGGAGCGGGGTTAGTGGAACCTGAAGTAATGCAGATGGTACCATATCTATTAGTACCACATAATGTCACACAGGCATCACCTACATTACCAGGTCAGTATCTGCAAGGATGGATGACTGGCAGGGTGGCAGCATAAGCAGCTCTTGAGGCAGCTGAGCAGGTCCTGAGCAGTAAGTCCACAGACCGGTGATTAGCAGAACATATAGGGTTTTGTCCCTAATATGTCCCTCCTCGAACAGGAAACTGTCCCTATAGCTAATTTACTGACCCTGACAAGCATGTATTCTCTTCCTACTCTAGCCACTTGCAAATGTGTGCTAACTACAGTGAGGCCCTGCTATTTATTAGCACTGCCACCACCAAAGATGGCTACCAAGGTCACTCAAGTTTCCAGTGTCTAATTGAGCCACCTACAGAGTCTGCAGGGGAACAATGTTGCTCCCAGTCTCCAATCCATCAGTACATTGGCCAGCACAGCACACAGTGCCACCTGAAAAATGGAGGCTAAACTTAACCTGCCTACAAGGAGAAGGAGGAATAATGCCACATCATTGGTGTCAGAGGAATAGTGCTCCATTGTTGGTGTCAGAGGAATAGTGTCCCATCGTTGGTGTCAGGGGGAGGAATAGTGCCTCATCATTGCTGTCAGAGTAATAGTGCCCATCATTGGTTTAATTGGAAGGAATATTGCCCCATCGTTGGTGTCAGTAGGGGGAATAGTGTTCCATCCTTGATGCCAGTGGAAGGCATTGTGCCTCATAGTCGGTGTCAGTGGGAGGAATAGTACATCATATCAGTGGGAGGAGAAGTGCCCCAAGTGCTGGAGAAAGCCAAGCAAAGGGCCACATCCAGCCCATGGGTGGCAGTTGCTGGATCACAGCTCTAGAAAAAAACTGCAGGGAGTGCAAAAGAGAATTAGAGAGGCGTCAGAATAACAAACATTTATACTCATTTACTATCTACAGTATATGCTAAAATAAGAGTTTTAGGACTTGTTTATACCTGGTTTGCTCTCTGAAGTGCGATCTGCATTTTGATCGCTCCTCAGAGAGCAATTTACAGGTGGTAAGGAGGCCTTGTAGCTTCTCCTTACTGGCCACTTCAACCCCCTAAATACTGGCCACCACATGTGGTGTGTGTTGTTGCGGAGAAGTTGCAGCACAGCCCCACTCATTTGCAGGGGGTATAATTCTTGCTGCAGCCATAAAGCAAAGCTTCTGGGCAATGCAATACTCCCTCCCTCAGCAAATGGGGAAGCAGGAGTGGCGGCCCGTCCATTAGGGGCACACGGGTGCCACCCCCCATCCATGCGTCTGCCCCCCTAATCTACATGCAGGGCACAGGATGCATGGATTCCAATAGAGGTTTTTGGTTTTTTTTTGAAGAACGTGATTAGAGCTAGAGGCTCTAATAGACTTCAAAAAAGGGTGGTCTAAGGGACACAGAGCACTGCATCCTGAGCCCACCCAGTTGTGTGACAATAGCGAATGTAAATTTGCTATTGTCACACTGATTCTCCTCATGGCTAATCAGGAAGCAGGTCCTGAGACCCGTGTCCCAATTGGCCGAAAGGACAAGTGAGCCCATTGGCCTAGGAGGAGGAGGGTGGGGACGGAATGGTGGCAGGCTCTGGAGCTGCAGAAGAGTTTCGCGGGTGACCCGCTGTCTGACTGGGGTGCATTGTTTGCCCCCCCCCCCCCAAAATCTACCACCAGCTGCCACTGGGAAGCGGTAAAAACACAGCTCAACCAGGGTCCCTCAGTCACAAATGTAAATGAGCCCTTACAGAATTATCAGCATATTCCATATTCCAGTTTATAATAGGTTTGGTAAATGCATTTGAAACAGAAAGCTATACAAATATGTATATTTATACTGTGAGATTTTGCTGCTCCTGGGCTTTTCATGTCATTGGAACTCATTTCAACTGCTTTGCTGCTTTGTTTGAATTGTAGGTAATTGTAACCTTGATATTATATTTTCAGTAAGACCAGACTGGTTATTCAATTCCCTCTTCAGCACATGTAGCTCAGCATTACCATACATATAAAATCACAAAGCAACTGTAATGAACATTTGCAAGATCAAAGATTCCGACTACTGAGAGCTGTGTTCAAGGAGATTCTAATCCTGTATTAGCTAAAATGTCAGTCACTGCACAAAAATGATTTGGGTTTCTGTCATAGAATGATACACCAAAATATTTATTTTATCCATTTTTAATCTTTTTGTGTGTGTGCCTTTCACATGCATATGCAAACCCTAGCAAAACGTATTTTTTAAATTTTTGATAGGGGAAGGTTAGAACCTCAGGATTATTGCTATGTTGACCCCACTAGCGAGATTTCCCCTTCGAACTTGTCTTGGTTACTGTAGTTTCCTACTATATTTATTTATTTCAGGTATTTATATAGCAGCGCTTTACATACATTGTACAGTCACATCAGTCCTTGCCCTCAAGGAGCTTACAATCTAAGGTCCCAAACTCACATTCATACATACACATACTAGGGCCAATTTAAATAGGATCTAATTAACCTACCAGCATGTCTTTGGAGTGTGGGAGGAAACCGGAGTACGCAGGGAGAACATGCAAACTCCAGGCAGATAGTGGCATGGTCGGGATTCGAACCAGCGGCCCTTTTGCCGCCAGGCGAAAGTCCTATCATGTTTCTATTCTTATCCTGTAGATACAGTTAGAACACAAGAGATATGCTTCTGTACCAGATATTATATACTTGGCTGCCAATCTTTACCTGCACACTGGTTCCTGAGGTGCCGATCACATCCCAGCGGTGGGGCCAAAATGTAATAGGCAGCAGAGGCTGCCAATCCAAGCTTTGAACTTGAGGCTGTGGGAGAAATTGGCCTCCTGAACAACCCTGGTTGCACTGGTCACACTGGCAGTCTGACACTGGCACTAAAAATCTCACATGGGCACAAAAATATCGCACTTGACTTTTTTTTTTAATGCAATACAGCACAACACATGGGTGCATTGTTCAGTAATAATGCTTTAGGGTGCCATTCACAAAAAATGGCACCACAGCGTACGCACAGTGTTGCACATGTTACTATACACTGCTGTAAAGTACGGCAAAACATAAGGGGACTTTATTATATTATTATAAACATTAGGGACTGGACACTATGGGGTTGATTTATTAAAGGCAAATAGACACTAAGGGGTTGATTTATTAAAGGCAAATAGACTCTGCAAGTGCAATTGCTCCAGAGCTTAGTAAATGAGACAAATGTTCACTTTGCAAGGAGTACCCAATCACGTGCAAGGAAAATGAAAAAACAGCATTTCTGCTTGCACATGATTGGATGATAGTCAGCAGAGCGTCTGCTCATTTACTAAGCTCCGGAATAACTGCACTTGTAGAGTGCAACTGCACTTAGCAAAGTGCACGGTCTATTTGCCTTTACTAAATCAACCCCAAATTGTCTCTTTGTGTCTGATATCCCATTGGAGGCGGAGTTGAGGTGGTGGAGCCTAGGAACCCTCCTTTTGTCCTGAAATATCTCTTACATTTCTTCTGGAGGTTATGTTGCAAAATATGTGTCCAATATTGATTTTGCTGTATATATTGCCCTTGGTATTTTTCGCCTAATTGAGCTTGGGGCAGGCTGCAGGCAGTAGGGCCGCGCGCACCTTAGAGCGCTCCGGCTCTATGTTGTGGTGAGGCCAGAGGCGTTCACTGTGCCGGCGTGGGCGGTGCACTGTTGTGCTGCTGCGGCATGCGCCAAGCAATGACTCTGATTGGCCTCTGGGGCATGGCTGCCGATTGGTAGCCAGAGTGAGGCCTCGGGTGTAGCTTGGTTCCTGTGTGCGTTGCCTAACACCCGCAATTGATGAGGAGGGAACAGGGTGGAGAATCCTAGTTCCGCTGGCTCCTCTATTTATGATTGGAATGTGACGTGATCCATTTGTTTTGCCAGCCTCACTTATGGTTGGATGTGATGTGGGTGATGTCACATCCCCCCCTCCCTCCCAATTATGCAATTATCTCCCTTAATTTGGCGCCAGATAGGGTATATAATGTGAAGCTTATCTGGCTGTTATCTATGGAGGATGCGACTCAGATGATGGAAGCTGACAAGGTATGATACTTGGTGGTGTGTTAATGATAGGGGTATGGCTAGGTTGTGTTTACTATTGGACCTGATAGACTATATATCTGTAAGGGCGCTGGCTGGATGGGGGTTGCCTGTGGATTTACTGGATTCCTGTTAAAAGGTATCTGTTTCCTTGTTGAGCTGTCTCTGCGGTATTGCAACCTTTTTTCCCCTCTTTGTTTATTGTGTGACTTGTTAACATTTCGGGGCTCCATATGTAAGGACCCCTTAAGTGCTCATTAAGTTGTTTTGAGGATATTCAGCAACAACTAATTAGGTTATTTTTATTGCTAACATAGATTTTGGCCATTATATTTTTTCCTATGATGCTTGGACCTTGTGATGGGATATTTCTGGGCCCTTTTATGAGAGGAATGTAGACAGTTTCCATCCATCCTAGTAAGTTTATTAGTGTTGGCCATGCCTATAAACTGTTTGCACTGCTCTTAGAGCCTGAGTAATTTACATATTTTTTTCATGTCAAGTTCCAGTATACATTCATTATTCTTACGCCTTTGCTACCACTCCATTACACACTTGTCAACATTCTATACCACTGACTTACTCCTGCCGCCCTCCTCTAATATCCTGTGCTGCATTGTATGACTGCATCCTCCCTGGGCTACAGTGTTCAAGCGATCCGTAAGTGTTATCACACAGAGTGTTTTATATGCTATATGACATTGCATATTATTTTTGTTGTTTATTGTGAATTTCGTTTTTGCTAGGCCATTTTTGCTACTCTTGCAACCAAGACAAGGCCCTGAGGAAGCCATTAGGTGAAACACATCAGCCTTCTACATGGGACTTGCAAAGTGTAATGCGCAAACAGTGTGACTTCTCGTTGCACTGTCTGATGTTGTACGAATAAAGTCCTAGCATAGGATACTGTGCATACATGTTTTTATTCATTTTAATGGTTTGTAATAAAAAACACTTTTTAAATATAATGATGTAGTCGTTTCTTTTTGGTACCAGTAAATCCAACTTTTTTACCAAATGTTGATGCAACACAACATTTTTAATATTAAGCTATTATATATGACCCCTGGACCTGTTGGGGGCTGCATTTGAGGTCCCCTTTGTTCACCAATTGACCACAGCTGCTCTATATATAAATGAACAAGGTAAAGTGACAGTAGAAAAAACACACACACATGAAGCACTGGTGTAATGCTCAGTGCTGAAACACCTGATTATGAAAAATAGTGGGAGGACATGAATCAGTATGCTGGTTCATCAATAATAACAATAAAAATATATATTGTAGAGGTAAAAATTGAATAAAAATTTTGTAAAAAATCGATCAATCAAAGTCCTGAAATAAATGAGTTGAACATAGAGTTCTAGGGGGTGCACCCCTGTCAACTCTGAGTCTCTAAAACAAATACTGCAAAGGGAGCGAGGCTACTTCAGGCGCAAGCTGGGGGACACGATCACTGGGAAAAGGAAGGCAAAAAAGGAAGAGAAGTGCCAGGCAAATCCTAGTGCAGCATTATTTTATTCGAGTAAAATACAAATTGTTGACAGTATAAGGTGCACTTACATAGATACAGCATCACAGAAGAGCCGCCGGGGTGTCCCTGTAGAAGAGTCCACGTGCGCCATGTGTCAACGGAAGGCTGAAGCCTCGAGGGACCTGGAGAGGACGCTGGCTGTGTAACTCTGTGTAGGAGTGTTTCAGAGCTGCCCAAGTGGGGAGCCACCTACCACTGTGTCTGGCCAATCGCCAATCGCAATGCCTTTCGAAGGCACGGCCAAGCCTCCTTCATCAGCTTGTGCTCATTGCACTGTCCGATGTTGTACTAATAAAGTCCTAGCATAGGATACTGTGCATACATGTTTTTATTCAATTCATTATTTTAATGGTTTGTAATAAAATACACTATTTAAATATTATTATGTAGTCATAAACTTAAGCCTTAAAAGTTCATCTCCAGTGATCCATAAGGGTAAAGCAGCGCTCTTCAGTGCGTTTGAACACAGAAATTCTCACAGTTGATAACAGTACAACTTGTGGCAAATCAATCCAGCTGGAACATGCTTGACTGCATTAACGTTAGGAATTTTGTCAGATGTAAATAAATAAAGGCCTTCACTACACCACGTGTTTCCACTCCCTTCAGCGGTTACACTCACCAGATATGTCTTTCCCATTAACTGGCAATTCCAAGACCTTCATCACTATCCCAATCAGATGGTCTGAACACAAGTCATTGGTTCGAATCTCTTGTTTCACCTGTTCAAGCTTAGATGACTCAGCCAGCCTCATTAGCTCATAACATAAGAGAAAAACAATCCTCATAGCGTGAACCAGATTAAATGTTTTATTCCCATAAAAGAATCCCCCCCCCTCAGTTCCATATTGCACTAACAGAACATTAAATAAAAGTAAGCATCCAATGATATGTCTTTTAAAACTGTACAACAACCTTCGATGCACGCTCACCACTCCTAGGATTCTCATCCGCGATGATTCACGGGTGGAGATCGAGGTAGTTGGCAGGTACGATATTCCACTTCTACTTTTTACTTTCAAGGCATATATGTGAATCTTCCCAGAAAAGAGGACATCAGATTGATGCTGTTGTGGCATAAGAGCATTCCTGGCAAAAGATGGTGTGAAGTCAGTCACCTCTCGGCTGGCACCTGAAGATTTGGGAGTATCTCTGCCCAAGTGTTGCTCCTGTTTCCCAGGCATAACAGCTGCAAAACAGCATGACAGTGTTTTTCCTGTGCCATTGCGCAGGGTCCAGCGACACAGAGACTTCCCTGGTGGAGGGATTGCCTTAGGACCAAAAAATGGCAGCTGGGAACTTTCCACTGTGATGCAGCACAGGTCACAGAGTTGCAGAAGAGGGCAGACTCCACCAGCTGGAACAGGAAAAGCTGTAAGCAAGCTATTTTGCCAAGCGAACATTGAGAGTCTGGCCTTGGGGGTGACTGGGTTAATGTCCAGCAGTTGGGAATAAGACACCTGTCTGGTCAATGGTGTTTCTGGAGATATTTTTTTTTAAATATCTCTTTTATTATATATCAAAACAAACACCAAAAAAAAAAAACATACATATAACAAAAACCACACGTCCGCCCTGTTCCCAGCAAAACAAAAAAGGGACTAAAACACACAATATATGACAATATCAATTACAGTAGCCATAACAGAACACAACACTATTTTATAATACCCCAATTTCTATGAGTCCCTAAGATCAATGGCTGTAGAAGGGCCGTTTAACCATTTTGACCAGATTTTCTGATATTTTTAGAGACATCCCTGATTAACATAAATATCTTTATACAAGGGGGCGTGGCCTAGCATCGGAGCATGGTGGCAGCATAGAGAAAGAGCTCCGTCACCCAGATAGCCCTGCAGAGTTCCCATAAGCCGATCAAACCCCACAGCACCTCAGACATGGCAGGGAGAGGCACACAGGACCCGGCGGGCCAGACGCAGCTCAGTCAAAACATCCCGGTCCTCCTCCGCTCGCAACCACCGGGACCTCAGGCCTACTCACAGCCATCAGACCGCGACCTCGATTTCAGCAATGGCCGCCGAACGCCTCCAGAGCAATACAGCGGCAGCACACAAGCTCCACCAGCCTCACCCCCCTTCCTTAGCCTGGCGGACCTGCAAGCAGTGGCCCTGAACATCAAAAGCACCCTGTCCGCAGCCATCTCAGATCTGCAAGCAGACATTAGAGGGATGGCCCACAGAGTGGATAAAGTAGAGGCAACTGCAGCAGCACATGGAGCAGCGATTCACCAGGTACATAACGTAGTTGATAACCATGCACAACACCTGCTAGAAATGCACCGCCATTTAGAGGATATCGACAACCGAGGCCGCAGACACAACCTCCGTTTTAGAGGTATTCCCGAAACAGTTGAGGGCCCCCAAGTACAGCAAACAGTCTGGGCGATCTGCAACACACTGCTTGGCAGACCTCCAGACACCCCAGTGGACATGGAACGCTGCCACAGAGCCCTCAGACCCAGAGGCAGGGACTCTGACCCCCCCAGGGACATCATTTGCTGCCTGGTGAACTTTACTATGAAAGAAGACATCTTAAGACAAGCACGTAACCAGGATCAGCTACAACATGAGGGAAACCCTATACAAATTTTTCAAGATCTATCGGCCATTACGCTACAACACAGAAGGGAACTTAGACCGCTGCTACAAGTTTTGAGGGACAGGCCCATCATATACAGATGGAAGTTCCCATTCTGCTTGACAGCAACAGCAGGCACCAGAACAGCATCCCTGCGCGTGCCATAGGATCTACCCGAATTCTGTGACGCACTAGGTATCCCCAGAGTGTCAGTTCCTGAGTGTTACAGTACCTTTCTCAAGCCGGAGCCCTGGATATCTCCACAAGCAGGCCTAACGGCACGTTTGCAGCGCCACAGGCAGAGACGCCACAGATCATCCTCGCAATCGTCACAGAGAGGCCTAGACGACATAACGGACCGAGAACCTGGAGCTTCTCCGTCCTCCCTGCGGAGGAAAACTAATGCCTAGGAATCCTTCAACTTAAAGCTCAGACCGTCCCTACCTGTTCTGTTCTGTTTAACCCGGTTCAGTTAGGGGTTTTTTTCTTTTTGTTTGTTCCAAGGAACAGGACAGGCCTCAATGTTGCTGGCCCCCTAGCCTATGTTTTTGGTTTTGCAGACTGTTCTTCTGCATGGTCCTCTAAAACCACACAGACGGAAACCTGCCACAGTCTCTACTCGCATAGGAATCGACGCACACGAAGGACGGCACACAGGGCCCCTAAGACATCAAGTGGAGACCCAAAACGCTTCTAGAAGCATTTGTAAAGATGCTTCCCAACACAGCACACCACACCCCTTCTGCAGCACCAAGATATTTGGTTGCATGGGTCTTGATCTTCAATCAAAAAGCTGTATTAGCATTACTAACGAAGAGTGCCCAGATCGGACCTGATGGACAATAGTGAGTAATGATCAACCCCAAGCACCCTCAAGCATGCACTGAAGAGGCGACAGTCGGAATGACCCTACACAGCATATGCTAAGCTCCTGACTAGAGAAGCTGACGACGGTATACGAATGCTGACTGCACACCTTACCATAGTGAGTCCTCTGGGCGTCACTGCTCTTGAGGGACTTTGACTCAAAAAGGTCAACCTCCTATACTGACTGCCGGCCCAACACATGAACCTCTCAGAAACTTCTTACAGAGAAGAAATCAGATGAGCCCCCGGTGGCATAAGCCAGAGGGTCTATCCAAGATCTTGGAGACACAAATTAAGAAATGATGGGCAAAGAAGTACTCCAACTTATTCACCTAGGGTGAGATCGGACTTGAGAAGAGGACTCTGCCCCTGTTACAGTTTTATCTTAATGCTGCAGATTGCTCTGGTGATCACAAATGGTAGGACCGCAACCTACTGGTGTGGTGGAGCCCCATTCTTATTGTGATGTCGCTCCATTACCCCACAGGAAGAGATTAACCTGGTATTTAAAGACTGTTAGTTATGCTGTGGTAGTTGAATAGTTAACTAATTTACGTGCACTATCCGATGATTTATCTCTGGGCTTTGATTTGGCGGGGGACCCTTCCCCCCCCTCTCGGGGGTGCACTCCAGAGGCACGCTGGCAATTGTTGGGCGGGGGGGCTGAAATGGTCTCTTGGCAGACCCGCCACCACTGGGAACCGTTAACGCGGGGCCCGAGTGGGGGGCGGGTCGGTCGGGGATGTGGTGAGGCACCTCTCTACCTCTGTACAGGGGATGGAGACGTGCACACCAACTTGGCCCACACTTATTTGTACATGTTTTGATTTGCTAGCCCTTTGGGGTTGGTCCTCTGAGTACAGGTTACAGGGGCAGGCAGTTCTGGGTGACCACAGCCTGCTACTACTCTGGTGTTATCTCACTCTCCCGACCTGAGGTAACAGGTTTTCCTCAAAGCTCCCGGCCACTCCAACCCCCTTCCCTTCTTCTCACTAGGGGGAATAGCAGGACTGCTTCCCCCTCCGGTAATTAAATAGAGTCTGGTACTACACCCCCTGACAAGGGATTCCTTACTCCAGAGAGCCTTCCAGCTGCTTTCCCTGGCCAGGGTTCCCGAAATCTCGGCCCCAATCCCCAGTTGAGTGAAACCCTTATATTTCCCGGCACTTCGGCCAGATCTGGAGAGATCGGACATCTAAGAAACCGCGAATAGGTCCCTCCATAGACGAAACTCCAGACTGCCTTATACTTGCTCTCCAGGTTAGTTGCTCAGACAGACAGAATTATGACGAACCCCCCCACACGATCGGACCCCTTTCCCTGAAAATATGTTCACACAACATTTAAGGTCTAAACGTACCAGAAAAGAGAAGTAGTGTATTGGCGGAGGCACACCGATTGCGGATGCACGCCCTCTTCTTGCAGGCAACGCATTTCCAGGCTAACAAGATACCACGTCTATATAACCATAAATTCCCAAAGGTGTACCACTCGGCTTGTCAGGACTCCAAGACGAAGGGGGTTTCGATCTTGTTATCGAAGTCCTTTAACTTTACCGTTACGGACCAGCTACTAGACCCGGAAGGCAGATTTGCATTCTTAAAGGGTGAATGGAACAACAAACCTCTAACGTTGGCAAACATATACTGCCCCAACGTTAAGCAAGTAGCTTTCCTCAGGGAAACTTTGCTGAAACTGACATTATTTAAATCGGGCTTACTAATAATGGGGGGCGACTTCAACACTCCATTAGACCCGTTGGTAGACACGTCCTCGAGCACCTCGGTAATGTCGTTCACGGCTCTTAGACAAATTAAACTTCAGTTGGCCTCTCTGACTCTGCATGACAGGTGGAGGACACTCCATCCCCGAGAGCGCGATTTTTCTTTTTACTCTGCGCCCCATCGGCGCTACTCGAGACTAGACTATCTATTCATTCAGCAGTCAGACTTGAATTATCTCCATCAAGCTACGATCGAACCACAATTCCTGTCAGATCACAATCCTATCACGGTCACTTTGGTCTTTCCGACCAAATGCACCTTCACGAAACTGTGGAAGCTGGACGCTTCTCTCCTAACGGACCTAAGTAACTCGGTACGCGTAAAGCAAGAAATTGCTGAATTTTTCCAGCGAAATAACACCCCCGGGGTTTCCCCGATGACCCAATGGGAAGCACACAAGTGCGTCATTAGAGGTGTGCTCCTCTCTATGGCAGGGCAGAGGAAAAGGGAACACCTGGCATTGAGACATGACCTGACCTCTAAAGTTTGCGCACTGGAGACTAAACACAAACGCTCCCTGGCGGCTGACACCGCTCAGGAGATGGCAGACACCCGTGCACTTTTGACTGACGAACTGTATAAAAAGGCGAGAAGAAGAATGACCCTTACACATCACCTGTTTTATGAACAAGGCAATAAACCAGGGAGACTCCTAGCTAGAGCAACTCAGCAACGTAAACTGGCCACCACAATTCACCACATAGTTGACTCCTCATCCAAAACACACACCAACAACGAGGCAATAGCCCAACAATTTCAAACCTACTATGGAAACTTATACAATTTACAAAAGAATAATCCCGACAAAGCAGAGGCCCCACAGCGCCCAGACGCTATTCAGGCCTTCCTGCAGCAGTATAGCCCCACAGCCCTGTCAACTGATGCAGCAAAAGCACTAGATTCGCCCCTGACTTCGGAGGAGCTTCTGCCTGCAATATAAAGCACAAAACCAGGCAAAAGCCCAGGCCCAGATGGCTTACTATAAAGCATTTCACGATCTCCTGACTCCCCATTTCCTTAGAGCGTTTAATTCTCTAGACACAACACCCTGCGAGTCACCGCGCCTCTTGGAGGCTTATATCGCGGTTATACCAAAAGATGAGAAAGACCCCGCTAATGTCACCAGTTATCGCCCAATATCCCTGCTTAATGCGGACGTCAAACTCTTTGCAAAAATACTGGCAACACGTCTATCCTCCCACATTCCAGCCTGGATACACTTAGATCAAGTGGGGTTTGTCCCTGGAGGCGAAGCCAGGGACAACACAATTAAAGCTTTGAACTTACACCATTGGCTCACCTCGCAAAAGCAGGAAGGCTTTTTCCTGTCAGTGGACGCGGAGAAGGCGTTCGACAGAGTGTCCTGGGAATATATGAAGGCGGTACTGAGTTTTATCGGACTTGGGGCACGCATGCTTGCGCTTATCATGTCACTGTACGCGAACCCCAGCGCTAAAGTGAAAGTAAACGGACATCTGTCGGACGCCTTCTCCATCCACAACAGCACCAGACAGGGGTGCCCCCTTTCACCCTTACTATACATCCTCACGCTCGAACCCCTGCTTCGCTGCATTAGAGCCAACCCAGACATAAAGGGGATACGGGTCCATGACCAGGAGTACAAGATAGCGGCCTTCGCGGACGATGTTCTGCTCTTCCTCTCCGCCCCACTAACGTCCCTGCCCATCCTTCTTCAAACCTTTGAAAATTTCGGAAAGATCTCGAATTTAGAACCGAACTATACCAAGTCATTTGCGCTAAATGTATCCCTGCCGTCAGCCCTAGCTGAACAATGCCAAAACAACTTCCAATTTCGTTGGAAAAATGATGCAATTACATACTTGGGCATTCAATTACCGACAAACTTGTCAGAACTATACCGTAGGAACTTCCTAATGGAGCTACAGGCCATTAGACAGGACATTCAAAAATGGGGAAAATCTCCCATCTTGTGGTTCGGAAGAGCATCCGTAATTAAAATGACGGTGCTCCCTCGCCTCCTGTATAAACTTCAAACCATACCGGTACGCCTCCCTCCCACCTTTTTCAACATGTATAAAGCTATGTGTAGGTCTTTCCTTTGGCACAATAAACCGGCAAGAATAGGCTGGCACAGACTGGTACTACCCAAATCCAAGGGGGGGATTGGCCTTCCCGACCTCCAACGCTATTATTGGGCAACACACCTAGCCCGAATTGTTGACTGGAATGTCCATGCCAGGTGTAAGAGCTGGGTATCATTGGAAAGACAGATCGGAGGCAGTGCAATGTTCGGCTCCATGGACGCAGGTGAGATCCCTTGCCCGGACGACCCTGGAACACCCGACCATTGGACCTACTCTCCACGCCTTTGACAGAGCTTGCGCTGCGCACTTGGTATCGACACGTATCGGCCCGCTCACTCCCATCAGGGGAAATCCGGACTTCCCTCCGGGTCTCTCCCCCAAATTTCTCCAGGCAGAATGGCCACAGGGGGAAATCCTGGTTAAGCAGATTGTTAACAAAGGACAACTCATGAAACAGTCGGAGTTAGCGGCACAGTCTGACACAGGAAAATTCCCATTTTGGTCATACGTCCAAATCAGACACTTCGTTACAGAGCTCGCCCGCAAAGGAGACCTTACAAGGAATCTGACGACCTTTGAATCACTTTGCACAAGTAGCACACCCCAAAGTCATGTAATCTCTTCCCTGTACGCCGGAATGTTCGGCGATCCCATGGCAATAACACGGGCAGAACGATCCTACTGGGAATCTGCTCTGAAAACAGAGATTGACGAAGATGGCTGGGACTGGATAAACCTTTATATCCATAAGGGGTCTCGGAACGTTTCCGTACAGGAGAACGGATATAAACTAAAATCCCACTGGTACAGAACCCCTGACATAGTGCATAAATTCTCACCTGCGATTTCTGAAAAGTGCTGGAGATGCAAGAAGGAAAAGGGCACCTTCCTCCATGTGTGGTGGGACTGCAGGGCCCTACAGCCATACTGGAGGAAGGTACACGAGACAATAACACAGGTGACCTCCACCCAGATAGACTTCTCACCAGGACAATACCTACTCCACCTGACTAAAGTTCCGATTAGACGCTACCACAAATCACTGACCATGCACCTCATTAATGCCGCACGGATGTGCATTCCGGTTCATTGGAGGTCCACAGCCACTCCAGCGTTAGCGGAGTGGTTCCGGAGAGTCAATAAAATAGCTGAGATGGAGGAGTTGATCTTCATCACCCTTGATAAGTCCATTCAATACACCGCGATCTGGGAACCTTGGACCTCATTTAAAAATACTCAAAATTATCAAGACCTACTCACCTTGAAATTATAACAAGCTGAAATTCGTAGACAGCGGGTACACATTGCCCTTACAAGGGGGCCTATGCTGGGGAGGGTTGTTGGTGAGACCATCACCCCCTCCCCTGGATTAACTCCAGATCTGGCCATCACAGTGCCCCCCCCCCCTGTATCTTAGTTTCTCCACTGACCCTCACTCCATTCCCCTCCCCTACATCTAGCTAAAGGGATGCCGGAGCCGACTTAGTATGAATTGACTCCGACCTATGAGCAGACAGTGGTGCACCACACCAAGTGCCCCTCGTAGCTCGAAGCATACGGATCCAACTGGGATTAATACTCCTGCCATGGAAAGTTACTTAGGACAATTGCGCCACATGAATAGCAGTCTTTCATTGGACTGAAGCTCACATGAACTTCTTGACAACGAGAGCCTCCAGATGTAAGGAATTAGATATACAATCTGTGTATAACGTGATCTAGTGTTGTTCTAGACTTTATGCTCGAAAATGTCAAAATTGAGCAATGTTCAAGATAATTGTATGATCGATAAAAATGCTAATAAAACGTTTATGGAGAAAAAAAAAGAAAAAAAAAATATCTTTATACAAAGGCAGATTAACCTTAACCAAATGTTTCCAAAAGGCAACAGTATGGGGAGTGGTCTTCCTCCATGACATGGCAATGGCCTTACAAGCATAATATAAAGCAAACTCAGTATCGTCCTCCCTGCCATTGTAGGAGCTACTTCTTCTACCAACCCCAATAAGCACACCCTCACAGAGGGAGTTAAAGTAAGGTGAGCAATAGTATTTCTGGTGGCAATCACCTCATTCCAATAGACACCCATCGTCGAGCAACTCCAGAAAATGTGTATAAAGTCCGCTAGGGAATGGTCACATCTCCAGCATTCTTAGGAAGCAGTTGGGCTCATCATATGTAGTCTATGGGGGGTAATATAAGCCCTGTGCACGATTTTATACTGAACAAGCCTGTCCCTTTGGGAAACTAGACGATGAAAGGGAAGATCCTAAATATCCCCCCAATCCTCACTATCAAGCTCGGGTACATCCTTCAACCACTTCTGCCTCAGATTACAAAGATCAGGAAGAGAGACCGTCAGTAAATGATTATAAATTACATACATAGGTTTCTCCACACCAGTGTTTCTCAGCCGGGGTTCTGCGACGATCTACCTGTCAATTACAAGCCGCTGATAGGTAGATTGCATCCCCACTCATGTTTGAATGCAGAGTGGTCAGGTCAACAGGGTGTCTCTGTTCTTCTCGGCCAGCTCCTCCCCCCCTTCTCATCCAACCCAGGTGCTTTTATGTGAGAGGAGGGCCTGGCTAGAAACAGCGCGCGAGAAGCGCGTGAGAGTCAGGACGTCTATCCGTGTACCTCTGCATGAAAAGGGAAAAAGCGGCTGCCCTGCTCAATGTAGGAATCTGCCCTGCTCATCTAGGAATGTGAGGAATGTGCCATGCCCCCATGTAATAGTGTGCTCTGTTCACTTGTAAATATGTGCCATGCCCCCATGTAATAGTGTGATCTACTCCCATGTTATAGTGTGCTCTGCCCCCATGTAATAGTGTGCTCTGCTCCCATGTAATAGTGTGCTCTGCTCCCATGTTATAGTGTGCTCTGCTCCCATGTTATAGTGTCCTCTGCTCCCGTATAATAGTGTGCTCTGCCCCCATGTAATAGTGTGCTCTGCTCCCATGTAATAGTGTGCTCTGCTCCCATGTTATAGTGTGCTCTGCTCCCATGTTATAGTGTGCTCTGCCCCCATGTAATAGTGCGCTCTGCCCCCATGTAAGAGTGTGCTCTGCTCCCATGTAATAGTGTGCTCTGCCCCCATGTAATAGCGTGCTCTGCCCCAATGTAATGGTGTGCTCTGCCCTCATGAAATAGTGTGCTCTGCTCCCATGTAATAGAGTGCTCTGCCCCCATGTAATAGCGTGCTCTGCCCCCGTGTAATAGTGTGCTCTGCCCTCATGAAATAGTGTGCTCTGCTCCCATGTAATAGTGTGCTCTGCCCCCATGAAATAGTGTGCTCTGCCCCCATGAAATAGTGTGCTCTGCTCCCATGTAATAGTGTGCCATGCCCCCATGAAATAGTGTGCTCTGCTCCCATGTAATAGTGTGCTCTGCCCCCATGAAATAGTGGGCTCTGCTCCCATGTAATAGTGTGCTCTGGTCCCATGTAATTGTGTGCTCTGCTCCCATGTAATAGTGTGCTCTGCCCCCATGAAATAGTGTGCTCTGCCCCCATGAAATAGTGTGCTCTGCTCCCATGTAATAGTGTGCCATGCCCCCATGAAATAGTGTGCTCTGCTCCCATGTAATAGTGTGCTCTGCCCCCATGAAATAGTGGGCTCTGCTCCCATGTAATAGTGTGCTCTGGTCCCATGTAATTGTGTGCTCTGCTCCCATGTAATAGTGTGCTCTGCCCCCATGAAATAGTGTGCTCTGCCCCCATGAAATAGTGTGCTCTGCTCCAAAGTACCCTCGTCTCGTGTGATAAAGTACCCCCGTCTCGTGTG
>BLSH010303923.1:692516-705799 GCA_018402905.1 Glandirana rugosa | reverse complement strand
CTTATTACGAAGGACAAAAAACATACGATCATGAACTGATTTCTGGACTAGACTTTGTGTTCCCAGTTTAAACCATAAAAAAAGACGGATTAATCTTTGATCGAAGACACTCTAGTGACTACTCGATGACCACTTAGTTTAAACGTACACTTAATATTTAGTACATTTACACCCCCACACCACAAAATAAATTAAGTGAAAACACAAAAACACACAAACACACAACGTCACCCGTTGTCATTGAAATGTCACATGTCCCACCCGGTAAATATACCTATGTGGAATTATTTTACCCTTACCAACCACTATAATTGAAGGACAAACATTTCCCCCCTCACATATACTAATGTGCCACAAACAGGAAGTTAATATCACCAACCATTCCCATTTTATTAAGGTGTATCCATATAAATGGCCCACCCTGTACACTGTAAAGTTACTGTTGCCCACTGCAACACACAAACACACAAAAACACAAAAGTGAATTAAATAAAACACCACACCCCCACATTTACATGATTTATAATTCACATGCAAATTTGATTCACCAGTAGCTCATCAGTGATCTCACAGAAGCTAGTTTCTAATTAGGCAGAAAAAAATACCAAATTTGACCCTTGTGTTTCAGATCAGGTCTTTAGTCAAGTACTAGCATACAAAAAACAGGAAGCATTATTCCAGTCGGGTTTTTTTAGAGCCAGAGGCTCTAATGGGCTTCAAAAAAGGTTGGCTTGGGGCGCAGTGGTGTGGCAATAGCGAATTAATATTTGCTATTCTCCTCCCGGCCAATCAGGAAGCAGGTCCTGAGACTTGTCACCCAATTGGCCAAGAGAAAAAGTGATCCTATTGGACGCTGAGGAGGAGGGAGGAGACGCAGGGGAAGCCACTGTGAAGCACCAGGAGGAGGAAATGCTGCCCGCCGCCCAGAGGAAGCGCTGCCCGCGACCTAGATGGGGTAAGTGTGGGGCTAGTGACCTAACCGACCGGGGGGGGTGAATTGTTTGCTGCCCCCCCCAAAAAAAATATACTACCAGCTGCTACTGGAAGTGAGCTACTTGTAGAATAATAAAATAAAGGAAAACATTTTAAAAATGCAGCCAACAGGTGCACTATTTTACATTTTGGGATTGTAAAGTCTCCAGGTTTTCACCTTAATGCATTTTATGCATTAAGGTGAAAAACCTTCTTTGCTGCAGCTGCCCCCTACCTTTTTTCTTACTTGAGCCCATCCGTTCCAGAGATGTGCATGAGCCCAGCAGCTCCAGCTGCTGTCTCTGTCCTCATTGGATAGATTGATAGAAGCAGGAGCCATTGGCTCCTGCTGCTGTCAATCAAAGCCAGTTACACAGGAGCGGGGGGTGGGGCTGAGTCCCACTGTCTGTGCTAATGGACGCAGCAGCGGCACTCGGGAGCGTGCCCTCACGGGTGCCCCCATGGAAAGTGGCTCTTGCTGCTGTCAATCAAAGCCAGTTACACAGGAGCGGGGGGTGGGGCTGAGTCCCACTGTCTGTGCTAATGGACACAGCAGCGGCACTCGGGAGCGTGCCCTCACGGGTGCCCCCATGGAAAGTGGCTCTCCCGAAGGGGAGGAGCCAGGAGCACCGCCGGGACACCCCAGAAGAGGAGGATTGGGCTGCTCTGTGCAGAACCTTTGTACAGAGCAGGTAAATACAACATGTTTATTTTTTATTTTTTTTATTTAACCCTTACAATCACTTTAAGGTTAAGATAATCTTTAACTTTTGAACAGTTTGTTAAAAAGCAGAATACTAGCCAAAAATCTAAACACGCAGTGGAAAATACTTCTGCATGCAAAAATATATGTGATTCTTCTCAGCCACTCTTGATTCACACACCTCTGCCACACTGTATAGACAGAGGGTAAGCAGTTCAGCACGTGCATGTATCTGTAGGTCTCACATTAATCAGAAATTGAAAATAAAAAAATAAAGGTTTATTCCTCTCTGTAATGTAATGGGAAGAGTCATGGTAATCATTCTTCTACTGCTCCTGCGCCAACACTGTATCCAGAACTATTGTGTACAGACGGAGCCTAATATCACAGAGCCAATTATTCAAACTGCATACAGCTGCCTTAAGCCTTTAATCTTGTTGGCAAAGTTGGCCCAGGGCCCAAAAAGAATTGTTAGCATGGGTTTGGCAATTTAAAAAAAAAAGAGAGAAATAAACCCCTTTATAGTTTGGATTTCTGATAGAAATGAAACACGTAGATATGTGCTGTTTTAAGAAGGCTCTACTGTACTTCATACTGGTTTACAGCAAAGCATTTTGGTTTCTTTAAAGCTAAACTCCGGGCACAAAAACGTTTTAAATTTGAAAAGATAGATATACAGTATTTATCAATAGCCACTGAGGATTTATATATACAGTATATATCCACTTTGAATGCACCAAATGACTTTGCAAACCTGGATATTACCTTGCAAAGGTAGCATCATCATCATCACTGTGCTGTACATAGCCTGTGCAGAGAATAGAGCTGTGAGAGGGATCCAGCAAGCCCCACTCACTACAGCAGTGGTTCTCAACTCCAGTCCTCAGGACCCACCAACAGGCCAGATTTTAAGTATTACCTTGGGGAGATGCAGACTAGAATGCTCCAATCACTGAGCAGTAAATGATATCACCTGTGATGCATTTCAGTTATCCTGCAAACCTGGCCTGTTAGTGGATCCCGAGGACAGGAGTTGAGAACCACTGCAATACAGACTGCTTGCAGAAAACTACAGGAGGGTGTGGAGACAAGACCAGTCACCCTGCACAAGGAGAGAAATCAGCAGAGACCGGTCTTTTTTACAGGAAACTCCTGCACATCAGTCAAAGTTTTACACTCAAAAACTACATAGATCTGGAAGGAACACATGAAGCACACTAAGATTAAAAGAGAAGTATGTTCGTTTTGTTTGTTTTTCTTGCAGAATCCTACTTACCTAGGTGGATGCATCATCGGTCCGATGCTGCATCTGTTCCACACATAGGGTTGCCACATGATCCCTTTAAACCCAAACACATATTAATTACACAGGTTCTTTGGCTAATTAAGGTGGTAATTAAACTCACTCAGTGCCTTATCTGCATTAAATTAGCCTCAGAATCAATGTAATTCATTTGTGTCCTGGATTAAAGGGATGATGTGGCAACCCTATCCTCACCGGCTCTAACAATGAGAGCTAAACAATCAAATACCGACAATCGCTCGGTTCTCAGGGCTCCCCGTCAGTCACTGCTGTCTGCTCTGCCCCCCGCAGCTCGCTGGAGTGCTGGGAGTGGAGGAGGTGGGAGCGGCTGGCTCAGGCTCTGAGCAGCTCATTGAGAGGCTGAGCCAGGTGCCGATCCAGGCATGTGGGCAGATCCCGAATCCATTGTCGCGATCTTGCGACCGACTCTGTGACTTCAGCCCGCTGTCTGCTGAAAATGGGTCACAGGAATGCAGAACGAACAAAACACATGCATTTTGTATTTACACAATATTTGCTTGCCTGGAATTCAGCTTTAACCACTTGCCGACTGCCTGCCGTGGCTTGACGGCGGCAAAGGGGCTCGTTATCGCAAACCGCCGTCATCTGACGGTGGCCGCGATAACTAGTATTGTGAGTGCGCTCACTGTGTTCTGGGGGGGCCAGGGAGCGGGTAGGGAAGACTCGATCTCCGCCGGCTACCTGTGATGGCTCTCCCACAGTGAGAGAACGGAGGTATGTGTATGTAAACACGGATCTCAGTTCTGACAGAGGGGGAAGGGATGTGATCACAGGCTTCCTGTATATGGAAGCAGTGATCACTCCCCCCCCCCGGCCAGCCCAGCCCCCATACAAGTAGAACACACTGAGGGAACACAGTTAACCCTCAGAGCGCCCCCTCCAGGTTAACCCCTTCACTGCCAATGGCATTTACACAGTAATCAGTGCATTTTCATAGCACTGATCGCTGTATTAATGCTAATGGTCCCAAAAAAGTATCAAAATGGTCCAACATGTCCGCTGCAATATCACAGTACCGCTAAAAACCACAGAAAACCACCATTACTAGTAAAAAAAACCCATAAATGAATTCTCATCATTTGTAAACGTGGCAACTTTTGCGCAAGCCAATCAATAAACGCCAATTGCCATTTTTTTTTTACCAAAAATATGAGTAAGAATATAAATCGGCCAAAACCGATGAAAAAAACATTTTTTTATATTTTTTTTGGACTTGTATTTTAGCAAAAAGTAAGAATTTTTTTTTTTTCTGTTGCAAAATTGTTGTTCTTTTTTTGTTTATATCAGTGATCAGAAATGACGCAGAGGTGATCAAATACCACCAAAAGAAAACTCTATTTGTGGGAAAATCGTCAGTTAAAGCGACGCAGTGCCAAATCGCAAACAGTGCTCTGGTCCTAAAAGGGGAAATCTTTCCGGGGCTGAAGTGGTTAAGTCTACACTCGCATAACCTTCCTGACTATACTTTCTCATAGGAGTATGAATAATCATCATTAATAAAGTCCTTCTCACCTTTAAGACCACCTAAGCACTTTATTTCCAGTACCAGCATTTCAATTTTCAATGTGATTTCTGGTTTGCAAGGGAATTATGCTAGCAGCATTTTAGGTGTATTCTGTTTTAGTTTTGGATAGAGTAGGGAGGGGCAAAAACCCATTTCAGTATATTATTGTCATTTGTGTCTTGTTAGGGAAATTTACTTTCACTTCATGTCCCAGAGATCTAAAGTAAGAAATTCACTTAGACAGTCACCAGAACAGATGCCCTATTACAGGATTTACCCTTACCTTTTGTTCTAGTGGCAACTGTATACATTTGGATTTCCCACCAGTTTTTGCTTCAGTGACAATGTTAAGTAGTACAAATAGTGAGGGTAAATCCCCCCCAACCCAAACAAGGGCACAGACAATTTTGAAAAAGCTGAAAGTGGTTCTAATCTTTCCCTACTCTATCCAAAGCTTTAAAAAAGTGTAGCCTATACAATGAAATGCATTTATTTGCTGGAGTAAATTGGACAATGCTTTATAGCAGTGTTTCTCAAACTTTGTCCTGCAGCACCAAAAAGATCTAAAAATTTTCACGGCACACCTCAAAAGATTAAAACATTTTTGTGGTGAAGAACTTACTTATTTTTACTTTGAACTTTGTTCATAAGCATCAAAGTTGAAATGGAACGGTCTCTAATATTATAATATAATAAGAGTGATCGAAAACCCCAAGAAATTCTATGCGTATATATATATATAATAGTAAGAAAGGGAGGTCAGAACATATTGCCCCAATAAAGGATGAGGAAGGGAATCTGATTACAAAAGACGGAGTGATGGTGAAGGTTTTGAATTTATTCTTCTCCTTAGCCTTCACAAGAGAAATGGGGGGGGTTCAGTAACCAAGACGGTAATGTTAATCTTATTAACAAGTCACAGGAAGCACCCTAATTGCTAGCAGAGGACAGAATTAGAAATAGACTTGATAAACGTAACATTAATAAGTCACCGGGACCAGATGGATTACACCTGAGGGTCCTTAAAGAACTCGGCCAAGTTATAGCCAGACCATTGTTCCTAATTTTTATGGACAGTCTACTGACTGGAATGGTACCAGCTGATTGGAGAAAAGCCAATGTAGCACCAATATTTAAAAAAGGGCTGAGATACATCCTTGGGAACTATAGGCCAGTTAGCCTAACATCAATAGTCTGAAAGCTTTTGGAGGGGATGATAAGGGACTATATACAAGATTTTAGTAATGAAAATGGTAATATTAGCAGTAATCAGCGTGGATTCATGAAGAATCGTGCTTGCCAGACCAATCTACTAACCTTTTATGAGGAAGTAAGTTGCCATCTAAATAAAGGAAGGCCTGTAGATGTGGTATATCTAGATTTTGCAAAGGCATTTCATACAGTTCCCCATAAACGTTAGGGTGAGTACCTGGATTGAAAACTAGCTATGGGGACGAGTCCAGAGGGTGGTGATAAATAGGGAGTACTCGGAATGATCTGGTGTGGAAAGAGGGGTTCCTCAGGGTTCTGTCCTGGGATCAATCCTATTTAATTTATTCATAAACGATCTGGATAAACAGCTCAATCTCAATATTTGCAGACGATACAAAGCTAAGCAGGGCAATAACTTCTACGCAGGATGTGTAAACCTTGCAAGAAGATCTGAACAAATTAATCGAGTGGGCAACTACATGGCAAATGAGGTTTAATGTAGAAAAATATAAAATAATGCATTTGGGTGCTAAAATTTGAATGCAGTTTACTCACTAGGAGGAGAACCTCTGGGCAAATCTAGGATGGAAAAAGACCTGGGGGTCCTAGTAGATGACAGGCTCAGCAATGGCTTGCAATGCCAAGCTGCTGCAAGCAAAGCAGACAGAATATTGGCATGCATTAAAAAGGGGATTAACTCCAGAGATAAAATTATAATATTCCCACTATGCAAGACTCTGGTCCGGCCGCATCTTGAGTATGCTGTCCAATTCTGGGCACCAGTCCTGAGGAAGAATGTGCTGGAGCTAGAGAGGGTCCATAGAAGGGCAACAAAGCTAATAAAGGGACTGGAGGATCTCAGCTATAAGGAAAGACTGCAAGCACTGAATTTGTTCTCTCTGGAGAGGAGACGCTTGAGAGGGGGTATGATTTCAATGTACAAATACCATACTGGTGACCCCACAATAGTGAAAACGCTTTTCCGTGAAAAGGTATTTAAAAAGACATGCACCCATTCCCTAAAATGAGAAGAGAAGTGGTTTAACCTTAAACTGCGTAGAGGGTTCTTGCCACAACTCCTAGGGTCTGGTGACAGGTGCGCACCACTGGAGTGCGGATCGCACCAAGGGTTGTGTAGCGCTGACTAGGGACCAGGGGGTTCTGGCGTTTTTTTTTCTAGGGTCCTCTCCTGGAAGTGAATGTCCATCTGGTTGCACAGGGAGATCATGCATCCAGATCAGCATGAATGGTTCTACTAATTCATCCTTCACTTTATTGGAGAGGCCCTGTAAGAAAGCTGCAACTAAGGCCTCGTTGTTCCAGTTCAACTCAGCAGACAGATTCCGAAAATGCAGGGCATACTGGCCGACAGAAAAAGACTCCTGTGGAGGCATAATACGCCGCTGGCTGCTGAAGAGACACGACCTGGTTCCTCGAAGATGTTTTGAAAGAGTTTTGGGAAACTAGACAGACTAGAAACCACGGGTCACTCTTCTCCCACAGAGGGGTAGCCCAGGCTAAAGCCTCGCCGGCAGGAGAGACATAATGTAGGCCACATTCGCTTGATTGGACAGGAAATTTTGAGGCTGAAGCTCAAAATTAATGGTGCACTGGCTGAGGAACCCCCTGCAGGCCTTAGAGTCCCCAGAGTAATGGGACGGAGCCAGTAATTGCAACCGGTTAGTTGCTGCGAGTGTGACTGGAACCGATACGGCCGCAGGCTGTGGTGGAAGTTGTTGGACACGAGGTCCTAGGAAGGCCTGCAGCTGGTCAAAGTGGGATGCCAAATCTTGCAGGAATCGCATCACCTGTGTCTGATTAGGCTCGTGTGTCTCCAGTCTGCGGACTATGCCCTGCAGTGGATCATCCACAGGTAGCAGCACATCAGCCGGGTCCATGGCAGATCAAACTGTCACAACTCCTGGGGTCTGGTGACAGGTTCATACCACTGGAGTGCGGATTGCACCAAGGGTTGTGTAGCACACCACAAAGGTTGTGGACCTATGACTGACAGGTGCTAATGAGTTCTGGCTGATATGGGAAGAGGGACACTGAAACACAGGGAGCTAATGCATCGGTTTCCCCAGGGCGCAGAGTCTAAGAGCCAGTGGGTGTTCACCAGTGCCTCTAGTGGTGAGGATGGATTTGGCTGCAAGTGGATCCAGGTCACGGACCCTGGGGTCCCTTAGCTCACGCTCGGCTGGCTACAGGTGGAAGAGAGGAAGCAGCAGCACAGGGACAGCAAAGAATAGTCAGAGGAATAGCAAAGGGTCAAGGCCACAAGCAGACAGGAAAAACAGAGAACAAGCCGAAGATCGAGGTATTAGGCAGGCAGGGATAGTCAGACAAGCCAGAGAACGGTACACTTAATAAGACTCAGAGCAAACTAAAGGAACAACCACACACCAGCCGATCACAGACAAACGTTGATCAGCAATGCAGGCTTGCACTGCCAGGTGTTATAGTCTGTTCCCAATTAAGGCCTGGGGTGGAGACCAGTTGAGGAGGGCCTACTAAAGCACACAGGTGAGGGAGGCTCGTCCTTTAACTGGACACATGCAGCAAAGGTAGGCAACAGATAAGACATGAATGTTTGCTGTGGTTTCATGACAGAATGTTTACTATGGTTTCATGACAGTACCCCCCCTTACGAGGCCTCCCCCGCTTGAGTCCAGGCTTGGAGGGAAACCTCAAATGAAACCTTTTCACAAGACGAGGCACAAATACCTCAGATACAGGAATCCACGACCTGTCAGGGAAATCGCCGTGGAACTTCCAACCTTGCCAGTTTCCAAGATGGCCATGCTAGGCGTGCACAGGTGCGCGCCCACACAACATGATGGCCCCTGACTTCCTGTGAGCTATTTAAACTTCCTGCTGACATTGTATTGCTGCTGCTGGATTATCTCTCAGCTTCTTAGTGTTCCTGCATTCCTGTTATCTCTTGTTAAACAACCAGGCTTGCTTCTGATTCCTGAACCTGCTCTCCTGTGTTTGACCCTGGCTTGGCTTATCAACGTTGCAAAAGATCTGTCTTCCAATGCATGACCTGGCTTGTCCCATCTCTCCACTTGACCTGTTTCCTGTGTATGACCCCTGGCCTGGCTTTGGATTTCGTCACCTATCTGCCCCCTGGTGAGGACAATACTGCTAGCACGCCATGAACTCCCAGTCCACTCCTGCTCCCCCTCAATCGGATTTGAGCCATCTAACCACAGCAGCTGGCAACCTACTACTACTGCTACTTTGGGCACTGTGCTCCTTGTTCCCAGCCTCAGGGAGCCACTGCACTTATCCGCAAGGGAAACCCTCTGCATCTCGGCCTCACACCTGATTCCTGACAGCATAATCCAGCTAGCATGTCTGAGGCAGACAGAGGTGCTTCCCCGTTGCAGGGTCTGTGCCAGCAAGTAACCACTCTTACCCAAGCAGTGCAAAGACTGCAGGAAGGATATTTTCAGCTTGAAGGATGTTTGCAGCACCTGGCAGAGTCACCCGCACCTGCGGACCAACCTGCCACCCATATGGGGGCCACCAGCCAGTAGAGCTGCTATGGGGGTGCGGCCCGCACCCGGGTGACACCCACCAGAGGGGTGACACCATCAAGTAGCACTATGGCTCTCTCCCTTTATAGCGGGGGTAGCTCTTCCTCCGTCCCCGTCCTTCAGGTCCTACACATAGGTGTGCTCCAGGGTGACCCCGACAGCTGTTGCAGGTACAAGGGATTGTGCACTGAACTTGCAGCTGCTCTGTCTCTCGTGCGGTGACTGCCCCCAGGTAAGCAACAAAGCAAACCTCTTTCTAGGAAGCCTGCAATCGGCACTTAGTTTCTACTGTACTCAGGCTGCCTGGCTTGTTATGGGACTTTGCTACTGCCCTACTGTCTTGCTGTGTACTCCGGGCAGCCGACAGACAGGTTGGCAGATTAATCCCTAGATCTCAGGAATGTGAGGAGAGAGCCTGATTTACAGCTTTCATTTGGAATGCAGGGATCTCACTGTGCAGCCCAGGCCAGCGAGACAGCATCAGCGAGACATCTAGGCTGAGCAGTAATTACTGCAACATCTCAGCCATATTTTTAGAGACAGTGGGCAAGTGCAAGAAGGCAACTCTCCTATAAGACCCAGTAAGTCTCCTCCACGTTGCCCTGTTTACCCCTTGTTGACAGGCTCTTCTCCTACTCACCTTGCCCTTCCTATCTCCCTGCAAGTGGCGGAAAAGGAGGTCCAGCTGCTAGCGATCATTCACTCGGGCGCCTGCAGCTGCTTAATAGACCTGAAATTTACCAAGAGCCTCTGCTCTGTCCATCTGGCTGATGGCTCCCTACCTAGTTTGGGGCCTATTTATCTGCAGACTGCACCTCCTTACCACAACCAAGACTGGCCACCAGGAATATCTCCATTTTGATGTCTTGGACTCTCCTTTGTTTTCTGTCATCCTGGGAATTCCATGGCTTCAGGCACACAACCCGTGGATTGACTGGGCCATTGGGGAGGTCCTGCTTCCCTCATCATATTGCCAACAACACTGTTTGGCTCCCCAGCTGGAGAAAAGCGCTAATTGTATGATGGTACTATGTCAGGAGTTGATCCTGATGTGCCAGCAAGTTATAGTGACTACATGGATGTCTTTAACAAAAAGAAGGCAGACGCCTTGCCACCTCATCGGCCATACGATTGTCTGATCGAGCTACTGCCCGGCTCAGAAATTCCCTTTGGCCACATCTTCCTTCTCTCTGAGAAGGAGCTTGAGACACTCTGTGTTAGAAAAAGACTGTGCTAAGGGTTAATGGCAGTTGAGTGTGGTTTCCTCTAATTCATGGAGCAGCAGCAGCTCTATTTAAACTTCCTGCTTCCTGTAGCAAAATGCTGTCTGATCTACAGCGTGTTAGTGAGTTCCTGTGACCCGGCTTGCCTGACCTCTGATTGTACCCTGCCTATACCGACCCTCTGCCTGCCTACGACCACGTCTCTGCCTAACCCTCTTGTACCTCAGCTGCCCGCACGTTGCCGACCCTGCCTGTACCCGACTATCCGCTTGCCTGAACCACTTGTACCGCACCGCCAGCCCGTTGCCGACCCAGCCTGAACCACCACCCTTCTACCTGCACGAGTTCCAGTGGACCTTCACCTGCCATCTGTAACCAAGTCCAGGCCTTGTGCCCCCCTGTGCTCCAGAGCTCCCTGTCTTCACTACCAGGGGCTCTTGAACCAGGGCCGCAAGTGAGGTTGCCCCCGCATAAGCCAGACTCAACCACCAGGTACGTGACACTCTGGCTATACCTAGAAAAATCTGGAAAAAGGGTTAATTCGCCCTTCATCTTCCCCTGCTGGGGCTGGCCTCTTCTTCGTGGAGAAGAAAGACAAGACTCTCAGACCCTGTGTAGATTACAGGGAACTCAATAAAATCAAAATAAAGAATCATTACCCTCTCCCCCTCATTCTAGAACTTTTCCAGAGATTCCGAAATGCATGGCTCTTCACAAAGCTAGACTTATGAGGGGCCTACAACCTAGTCCGCAATCGGGAGGGTGACAAATGGAAGAACGCTTTCAGGACACGCTTCGGGCACTTCGAATACGTGGTCATGCCATTCGGTCTTTGCAACGCACCGGCCACCTTCCAGCATCTCGTCAATGACATCTTTCAAGAATTCTTGGACCACTTTGTCATTGTATACTTGGACGACGTCCTCATTTTCTCAGCCACCCTTGAGCTCCACAGATCGCATGTAAAGAAAGTGTTGTCAACCTTGAGAAAGCATGGCCTCTATGTGAAGGCCGAGAAATGTGAGTTTAAGGCTGGGTTCACACCATTGCGAATTGGATGTGGGTTCCCCACACCCAATTTGCAATAGCAGGAGATTTTGTCTGGTTCTCTATGGAGCCGGTTCACATATCTCCGCAGCAGGTCCGGTGCGTTTTTCACAAAAACGCTGTGCGACTTTTGGTCCGTTTCAGGTCCGAATTCAGCCTGAATTTTTGGCT
The DNA here is from genome assembly GCA_018402905.1 of Glandirana rugosa. Taxonomy (NCBI): domain Eukaryota; kingdom Metazoa; phylum Chordata; class Amphibia; order Anura; family Ranidae; genus Glandirana; species Glandirana rugosa. The sequence continues at coordinate 694,098 of BLSH010303923.1, read as the reverse complement.
GATATCGGACCTGAAACGGTGAACCAGGACCCACTGGCCCCTGCTGTGAGCCGCATACGGTTCATATGCAGGGGCTCATGGGGCCCCCAGGCAACAGGAGATCGTGGGGCCCCCCTGTGTGCCTGCTACACTGCCTAAATTACATACATTGGTCCCTACGCCCTTTAACTGCAGAGGCAGCAGTTGAGGATGTATGCATGCTGCGGCAGGAGTTATACCCCATGTTGCTTTTATTGGGTGATTGCAACCCATTCAAGTGAATAGGGCCACTCTGCAGACACCCTGTAACCATGTGCAATGCACACAGTAGCAGCATGCTAGTGTGGGATCCTTGGGGTTAAAGCAGGTGATGTGATGAGGCAACACAATGCCTCCTTATCGCCTGCTTTAACCACTTGGTTGCTGTACTGCACAAGGTTGTACGGCCTTGGCAGAGCAGCCCCATGCCTAGGGTTGCCACATGATCCCTTTAATCCAGGACACATATTAATTGCACAGGTTCTGTGGCTGATTAAGGTGGTAATTAAACTCACTTGGTGCCTTATCTGCATTAAATTAGCCTCAGAACCTGTGTAATTCACATGTGTCCTGGATTAAAGGGATGATGTGGCAACCCTTCCCATGCCAAGCGTGACGGGGTGTACAATTCCAGCTGCGGTTGCAACATTTGTACACCCCTGGCTACTGCAGTTAAAGGGGATGCGGTTGTGGTAAAAACAGGCATAAAGTGCGGTTTTACCACCCCTCAAACTGTGAATATAAACAAGCCTTTACTGTCCTGAGCTCACCATCACAGTTGGTTTTTAGGGGACCCCTGGCATGAGGACAGAGAGAGACCCCTGGCACGAGGACAGAGAGGGACCCCTGGCATGAGGACAGAGAGGGACCCCTGGCATGAGGACAGAGAGGGACCTCTGGGATGATAGCAAAGAGGGACCTCTGGGATGAAGACAAAGAGGGACCACTGGGATGAGGACAGAGTGGGACCCCTGGGATGAGGACAGAGAGGGACCACTGGGATGAGGATAGAGTGGGACCCCTGGCATGAGGACAGATAGGGACCCCTGGCATGAAGACAGAGAGGGACCCCTGGCATGAGGACAGAGAGAGACCCCTGGGATGAGAGCAAAGAGGGACCTCTGGGATAAGGACAGTGTGGGACCACTGGGATGAAGACAGAGTGGGACCCCTGGGATTAGGACAGAGGGGGACCCCTGGGATTAGGACAGAGGGGAGCCCCTGGCATGAGAACAGATGGGGACCCCTGGCATGAGAACAGAGGGGGACCCCTGGCATGAGGACAGAGAGAGACCCCTGGCATGAGGACAGAGAGGGACCCCTGGCATGAGGACAGAGAGGGACCCTTGGGATGAGGGCCCCTGGGATGAGAGCAAAGAGGGACTCCTGGGATGAGGACAGAGTGGGACCCCTGGGATGAGAGCATAGAGGGACCCCTGGCATGAGGACAGAGACAGGATTAGGGTCCCCAGGGGGAGACACGATTAGGGTCCCCAGGGTGAGACAGGAGTAGGGTCCCCAGGGTGTGACAGGAGTAGGGTCCCCAGGGAGAAACGAGAGTAGG
>BLSH010303923.1:668527-680115 GCA_018402905.1 Glandirana rugosa | reverse complement strand
CGGTACATCGGCCGTCTAAAGGAATTACTTTTCTAGCCGGCAAAGGAACCGGCTTCCACACAACAACTGGTACCCATCTTTCACACGGTAGAAACCTATTTACTAGATGTTGATATGTCTACCACCACATTGGAAGTCTGCCTCCGTTTAGAGACGGAGGTAGGGTCCCCATGGAGAGACGAGAGTAGGGTCCCCAGGGAGAGACGGGGCAGAAAGAGAGACCCCTGGGATGTGGCAGAGAGATACCCCTGGGATGAGGACAGAGTGGGGCCCCTGAGAGGAGGGCAGAGTTGTGCCCCTGGGATGGGGGCAGAAAGAGTCCCCTGGGATGGGGGCACAGAGAGACCCCTGGGATGGGGCAGAGAGAGAGCCCTAGGAGGTGGCAGAGAGAGACCCCTGGGATGGGGGCAGAGAGGGACCCCTGGGATGAGAGCAGAGAGGTACCCCTGGGATGGAGGCAGAGATTTGCCTCCGTCTGAAGGTTACACCACCATCTGTATAGTTGTAGATCATTTATCCAAAGATGGCACACTTTCTACCCATGGTCAACAACACACCTTCGGCCAAGGAAACGGCCGATCTTTTCATTAAGGAAATCTGCCGGCTACATGGCCTTCCCAACAGCATCGTCTCAGACAGGGGGGTCTAGTTTACTTCCAGATTTTGGAGAAGCCTTTGCAAGAGCCTAGCAATAGATGTCTGTTTGTCCTCAGCATACCACCCCCAGAGCAATGGGCAAACCGAGAGGACTAACCAGACCCTAGAGCAGTACTTAAGATGTTTCTGTTCCTTCTCTCAGGAAGACTGGCTCTCCCTCCTTCCGTGTGCCGAGTTTGCATAGAACAACTTGGTGCACACCACTACTCAGCAATCCCCCTTCTGGCGAATTATGGTTTTCATCCGACATTTTTGCCAATTAGCATTCCAGAAGCCTCAGTGCCGGCCGTTCAAGACCGGTTGACATTTATTCAAACAAACTACCAAACTCTTCGAGGAACAATGCAAAAGGCCCGGGAAGATTATAAAATACAGTTTGACAAAAGAAGAAGGAGTAGCCCGAACATCAAGTTTGGAGACAGGGTATGGCTCTCTTCCATCAATCTCAAGCTGCCTTATCCCTCCAAAAAACTGGGACCAAGATTCCTGGGTCCCTTCGAGATAAAGGGGATAATCAATTCTGTGGCCTATGAACACATACTTCCGAATTCCTTCAGACTACACCATGTCTCTATGCTTAAACCAGCTATCCCTAACCCTTTTTCAGGAAGAGCTGACGTGCCACCTCCACCAGTCTCTGTGGATGATGAACTCGAATTTGATGTAGATGCTATCTTAGACTGCCGAAAGGGAGGTAAGCAAAACCAGTTCCTCGTCAAGTGGAAGGGTTACCCGGTTGAGGACAATTTGCTGGGAACCAGCAAGCAATGTTCATGCCCCCAGACTTGTACAGGAATTCCGTACCAGATGGCCGAGGAAGTGGGCCCGGTTGGGCATCCGGAGGCTGCCCCTTGGGGAGGCACTGTCAGGGAAATGGCCGTGGAACGTGCAACCTTGCCAGTTTCCAAGATGGCCACGCTAGGCCCACACAACATGATGGCCCGACTTCCTGTGAGTTATTTAAACTTCCTGCTGACATTGTATTGCTGCTGGATTAAATCTCAGCTTCCTAGTGTTCCTGCGTTCCTGTTATCTCTTGTTAAACAACCCGGCTTGCTTCTGTTTCCTGAACCTGCTCTCCTGTGTTTGACCCAGGTTTGCCTTACCAACGTTGCAACAGATCTGTTTTCTCGTGTATGACTCGACTTGTCCCATCTCTCTACTTGACCTGTTTCCTGTTTATGACCCCTGGCTTGGCTTTGGATTTTGTCACCTCTCTGCCCCCTGGTGAGGACTCGCAATACTGCTAGCACGCCAGTTCCATTGAACTCCCAGTCCACTCCTGCTCCCCCCCCTCAAGGGGATTTGAGCCATCTAACCACAGCAACTGGCAACCCTTGCTACTTTGGGCACTGTGTTCCCTGTTCCCAACCTCAGGGAGCCACTGCACTCATCCGGGAAGTCCTCCGCATCTCGGCCTCGCACCTGATTCCTGACCCAACCTCTCCTCAGGACCAAACCCTCTCCAATGCATGAGGTACTGAAGGATGCCTTTACAGAGATGAGAATCCAAAATTTGACTAACCTCGTACTCCTGATTATCCTCAGAGACCGGAAGCATGGTAGGGAAAGGATGAGAGAACTTATTGAGGACTAAGGGCTTCAGAAGGGAAACATAGAAGGAGTTTGATATCCTGAGGCTTTTGGGGATCTGAAGTTTAAAGCAAACCCTATAAATTATTGAATATAGACCAATGAATCTTGGTGCGAATTTCAAAGAAGGAACCCTGAGTTTGATGTTCCTGGTGGAAAGTCAGACCTTGTCTCCAATCTGTAAAAAAAGTGGTTTATGTCTGCGTCGGTCGGCCAAACCTTAAACTTATCAGCCGCTGCCCGGAGGGAATCATGAACCTCACCCCAAATGGTATTGAATGATTGCTGAACGGTAGTCAAAGCTGGAATATCCAGAGAACAGGTCATGGGAAGAGGAAAGTTTTTGCTTTTGTTTTTGCTTTGCCCACAATATCCATGATCCGTGTGTATAAAAGGCTGCCCAAATGTAAAATGGCCCCTGCTTTGCTTGATGAGGGATCACAAATGATCCGAATGCGCGCAACCCCCGCCTGGCGTACCCGGAATTCACGTGGTGTTCTGTGCCTGTGGGCTCCTTTTGCTGTAGGCATTTCCTGGTAACGGTGGAAGCCACCAGCGCGCCTGGTCTCGGACCCAGCATAGCGGCCGCCGGAGCACGTCTCCCCACCGCGGGACCAGCGGATGACCCCTTTTTTCTTTGCGCACACCTTTGCTCCCCTTGTGAGTGCATATGTTTTCTCCATTATGTTTCCAATAAACTGTGTAATATTGCACTTAGAGGCGCTGCTGTATTTTTCTTTCTTTCTTAGAGTTTTCCTTCTCTCCACAGCCGGCTACCGCTTACAGCAATACCATTCATCACCACCATTTTGGACTCTTTGGGACTATTGTTATCATAATGATGACCACCTCCTGCAGTTGAAGGTCATTGGTCTGTGGTATGTGCATATGTCTCTGTCATGGTCGCAGTGACTGGTGAGCGCAGTGTTTACTACTATCATTATGTGTTACATGGGAAAAGGAAGCTGAGGGTGTTGTCACGTACCTGGTGGTTGAGCCTGGCATATGCGGGGGCAACCCCTCTTACGGCCCTGGTTTGAGAACCCCTGATAGTGCAGACAGGGAGCTCTGGAGCACAGGGGGGCATGAGGGCTGGACTTAGCAACAGAGTCCAAAGGAAGCCACAAGAACAGGAAGTTTCTCAGGAACAAACGCTGGGGTCACAGATGCAGGAATGCTGTAGAACGGACAGCACTGGCTGCAGGGTGCTGTCTGCTTAAATGGCTGCTTTGGCCCCATTGCCGGCATGCACGCGCACATGCGCACACATGCACGGACGCGCGCAAATACACACAGACGCACACACACACTACGTGCACCCACGCACAGGCATGCCAGCAGCCATAGATGATTCCTTACAGGTGTCTTCCATAGACTGCGAAAAAGGGGGTCTTCTGAGAACTGGTGTTAACATGATTATAGTGAGAGAACTCTGCCCACGGGAGTAGAGAGGACCAGTCATCATGATTAGCATAGACTAAGGTGCGGAGGAAGGCCTCTAACTCCTGATTAACCCTCTCAGTCTGTCCATTGGTTTGACGGTGGTAAGAAGAAGAAGCATCCACTTCAATAAAAAATGGTTCCCCAGGCTTAGGTCTCCTCAAGAGAGGACCAGAAACAAAGGCTTGTTTCAGATCATGGAACGCAGCAACAGCTTCAGGAGGCCATTCCTTGGCATTAGCACCTTTCTTAGTCAAGGCAATAATAGGCGCAGCAATAGATGAGTAGTTCTTAATAAATTGCCTATAATAATTGGAGAACCCAAGAAATCACTGTGTAGCCTTGAGGCTGGCAGGAAGAAGCCAGTTGGTAATGGCCGAAACCTTTTTGGGATCCATAACCAGGTATTCATAATACCCGTCTCTCGTGTTAAACGCGGTTTTCCATTCGTCACCTTCCCTTATGAGATTGTAGGCACCCCTGAGATCCAACTTGGTAAAGATGGAGGTGCCTTTCAATCTATTGAATAACTCAGGGGTAAGGGGTATCGGTTCTTGATTGTCACCACGTTTAAACCTCGATAATCAATGCAAGGTCTTAAAGTGCCATCTTTTTTTGTAACGAAAAAGAATCCTGCTCCCGCCGGAGACAAGGACTTCCAAATAAACCCTTTCTCTAGGTTTTCAGTGACATACTCTGACATGGTCTGGGTCTCTGGGATGGACAGAAGATAGGTACGACTCCTGGGCAGAGTTGCTCCAGGAACAAGGTCAATTGCACAGTCAAAGGACCTGTGAGGAGGAAACACTTCAGCTGATTTCTTACAGAAGATATCATGGAAATTGCTATATGCAGTGGGAAGAGCAGAGGAAACTGAGGTGGCGGCAACAGAAAGTCTCTCTTTAGGAGCAACATTGTGTAGGCAGGATGAGAAACAAGAGGAACCCCAAGCCAGTATCTGCCTGGAAGTCCACTCAATGTGTGGGGAATGGAGCTGTAACCAGAGAAGGCCTAATACAATGGGGGTTGAGGTCTTAGGTAGAACAAGGAAGCACTCAATGGAGTACTCCAACCGACATCTTAACGGAAGGGTCTGGAAGCGGATAGGCCCTCCTGGAAGAACAGTGCCATTGATCGCTGAGACCTCCATTGGAGTGGCGAGAGGCGAAAGGGCAAGCATCATGGAAGAAGCCGTTCTCCAGTCCATAAAGTTGCCAGAAGCTCCAGAATCAAGGTATGGCAGGACCCCATGAGAAGAAGAGCCGGTGTGAAGGAACACCGACAGCAGGAGACGTGAAGGTGAGGTTTCTGGGTCCAATACTCCACCTTCCAGACGTATTAGACCTGAGCATTTCCTGGACACAGCAAGCAAGTGTCACGAAAATGACCTTTGCCCCCACAGTAGAGACACAGGCCCAAGGCTCTGCGCTTGGCATGCTCCTTTGGGGATAACCTGGTCCGGCCCAGCTGCATTAATTCCTTAGCTGAGAGGGGATGCGCCACAGATCGCAGAGAGAGGAGCTCAGGCTGACTAGGGACCAAGGGGTGCTGATGTCTCTTTTCTAGGGTCCTCTCCTGGAAGCGAATGTCGATCTGGTTGCACAGGGAGATCACGTCGTCCAGATCAGCAGGAATGGTTCTACCCGCTAATTCATCCTTCACTTTGTCGGAGAGGCCCTGTAAGAAATCTGCAACTAAGGCCTCATTGTTCCAGTTCAACTCAGCAGACAGAATCCGAAAATGGAGGGCATACTAGCCCACTGAAAAAGACTCCTGGTGGAGCCGCAAAAGGCCGTTGGCTGCTGAAGAGACACGACCTGGTTCCTCGAAGATGTTTCAAAAGAGTTTCAGGAAACTAGACAGACTAGAAACCACGGGGTCTCTCTTCTCCCACAGAGGGCAGCCCAGGCTAAAGCCTCGCCAGAGAGGAGAGAAATAATGTAGGCCCACATTCGCCCGATTGGACGGGAAATTTTGAGGAAGCAATAGCACAGGGAAAGAAAAGAATAGTCAGAGGAATAGCAAAGGGTCAAGGCCACAAGCAGACAGGAGAAACAGAGAACAAGCCGAAGATCGAGGTATCAGGCAGGCAGGGATAGTCAGACAAGCCAAAATTGGTACACGGAATAAGACTCGAAAGGAACAACCACACACAAGCCAATCACGGACAAACGTTGATCAACAATTTTGAGGCTGAAGCTCAAAATGAATGGTGCACTGGCTGAGGAACCCCCTGCAGGCCTTAGAGTCCCCAGAGTAACGAGACGGAGCCAGTAATTGCAACCGGTTAGCTGCTGCGAGTGTGACTGGAACCGATACGGCCACAGGCTGGGGTGGAGGTTGTTGGACAGGAGGTCCTAGGGAGGCCTGCAGCTGGTCAAAGTGTAATGCCAAATCTTGCAGGAATCGCATCACCTGCGTCTGATTAGACTCTTGTGTCTCCAGTCTGCGGACTATGCCCTGCAGCTGATCATCTTCACGTAGCAGCACATCAGCCGGGTCCATGGCTGATCAAACTGTCACAACTCCTGGGGTCTGATGACAGGTGTGCACCACTGGAGTCCGGATCGCACCAAGGGTTGTGTAGCGCATCACAAAGGTTGTGTACCTATGGCTGACCGCTGCTAATGAGTTCCGGCTGATACAGGAAGAGGGCCCCCTAGAGTACGGACACTGAAACACAGGGAGCTAGTGAATTGGTTTCCCCAGGGCGCGGAGTCTAAAAGCCAGTGGGTGTTCACCAGTGCCTCTAGTGGTGAGGATGGATTTGGCTGCAACAGGATCCAGGTCATGACCCCCGGGGTCCCTTAGCTCACGCTCGGCTGACTACAGGTGGAAGAGAGGAAGGAGCAGCACAGGAACAGCAAAGAATAGTCAGAGGAATAGCAAAGGGTCAAGGCCACAAGCAGACAGGAAAAACAGAGAACAAGCCGAAGATCAAGGTATCAGGCAGGCAGGGATAGTCAGACAAGCCAAAGATTGGTACACGGAATAAGACTCAGCAATGCAGGCTTGCACTGCCAGATGTTATATCCTGTTCCCAATTAAGGCCTGGGGTGGAGACCAGCTGAGGAGGGCCTACTAAAGCACACAGGTGATGGAGGCCCAGCCTTTAACTGGACACATGCAGCAAAGGAAGGCAACAGGTAAGACATGAATGTTTGCTGTGGTTTCATGACAGAATGTTCACTGTGGTTTCATGACAGTTCTTTACTGTAAGAGTGGTTAGGATGTGGAATTCTCTTCCACAAGCAGTGGTTTCAGCGGGGAGTATCAATAATTTCAAAAAATTATTAGATGGGCACCTAAACTATCACAACATACAGGGGTACATAATGTACTATTTAGATATAAGCACACATACAGGTTGGACTGAATGGACTTGTGTCTTCTTTCAACCTCACCGACTATGTAACTATCAGTTCTCCCGAGATCTCGCACATGTTGCGTGTTACGAAAGGAACCAATGAATGACAGACTTACAGAGATTGTGTTTTTATACACAGTGAGGGAAAAAATTATTTGATCCCATGCTGATTTTGTACGTTTGCACACTGACAAAGAAATGATGAGACTATAATTTACTTTCAAAGATATTTATTTGAATTTTGGTTATAACAAAGAAAAGGGTACAGTACATCAAATGGTAATACAGCAGGAAAAATCCACTAATACAGCCCTAAGGGTAATGATGACTACTGGACTCTCGGGCTCTTCTTTCATGATGCTAAATTACAGTAGAGATAAGGGGGATTTACATTGTAACCCAGCCGGCTGGGACCCAGTGTTGGGTTCAGCCTCCCCACGTCCCGATACCCCCATCTGGGATAAAGCTGTGTCAGGACGGGGGGGTCTCGTCCCACTGGGTGAGGGGGAGAGAGAGGAGGGGCAAGAGGAAACAATCCAACTCCCGTCCCTGCTGACAGGTGGTAGAAACCCTACAAGACTAAGAGCCCTGGGAGAAACCTGTCACCTTCCATCTGAATAAGGGTGAACCTGCTATGTCTTAGAAAAACTTGAAAAAAAATACAGAAGAAAGAAGGGAAAAGGAAAAGAAGAAAGAGGAAAAAAGGAGAAGGGGAGAGGGAAAGTACAAACGCACCTAGGATCATTCCGGATTAATCGTATCCAATGGCCGGATCAGTCCCGGAATGAAGGAGATTCCCAAGTAAGCTGCCCAGGGTTCCCAGATGTCCTATTAGATGAGTCCGATACAATACTAGATAACTTTTCTTGCGACATGATCCAAGATACTTTTCTTATGGCGGCTGGAAAAGAAATCTTTGTTTTTTTCCATGCATTCACTATGGTAAGTTTGGCCCAGAGCAGTATTAAATTCACTAATCCTCTATTGGATGTGGACATGTTCGGAATCTGGGCATTGAGCAGCACAATCTCTGGAGACCTGGGGATCTGAATTTTGGTCAGCTTAACAATAAGGTTGAAATTTTTTCTCCAGAACGGTCGTATCCTTGGGCATTCCCACCAAATGTGTGGAATTGAGCCCAGGAGGGAGCACCCTCTGAAGCATTGTGGGTCAGCTTCGGGGTGTATGGATGCTAGCTTGGTCGGGGTGAGGTACCACCTAGTGATAACCTTGACACTGGCCTCCATGAGGGTAGTATTTAGGATGCCCCTAAATGATTTAGCGAGCGAGCTGTGCCAGGTCTCCAAGTCCCAAGAGATTTGAAAGTCCTCCTCCCAGTGCTTCATATAGGAGGCCTTCATCCCTGGCAGCATGAGAGAAGTGTAAACTACCGAAATGCCCCCCTTCTACTCTATGGCTTGGCCGCACCAGATTTTGTATTCTGTGAGTTTGGGTGGGAGGGGTTTTTCAGGCCAGATTCTCTGAATAAAGTGTTGAATTTGGCATAAATCTGAACCTTTCAGAATCTGGGAGGTCCAGTTTGCTTATTGGGCCCGACTAAGTGAAAAAGTGTCCTATACAGTACAGCCTCTTGTCCAGCCACCACCTGAATGCTTTGATTTCCAGCCCTGGGGGGAAATCCTGATTGTGGAAGATGTGGGCCAGGGGGTTTAGGGGGGAGACAAGCTCGGGGCAATTCCGCAGTGAGTCCCAGAGAGAAAAGGTTTGGGATAAGATGGGCGATAAGATGGGGGGTCTTTTTTGGGAGGGGATCCAGAGAAGGTAGTCTATAGTGTAGTTCGGGATAGCCTGTCTCTCAATCTGGATCCAGTCTGGCTTTTCATACCTCAAATAAACCAGGGAAAGCTGTGTTAGTCTGGCTGTTCGGTAGTATTTCAAAAGGACGGGAAGCCCCAAGCCCCCTCTTTTTCTATGGCGGTAGATGTTTTGAGGGAACTTATAACCCGAGTCTCCCCAAACAAATCTAAGGATTTTGCTCTGGAATGCCTTGAGATGGTCTTTCCTAATAGATATGGGAAGGGCTCGGAATAGATACAGTATCCGTGGCAGGAGGGCCATTTTGACTGCGTTTATTCTGCCCAGCCAAGAGAGTCTGTTATTCGACCAGGCTTTCAGGTCGTCCTCAAGTTTACGATAAGTGGGCAGATAATTGCTGTTGCATAGCTCTTCTATTTTTGCTGTTAGGTTAATGCCTAGGTATTTAATTGAAGATGGACTCCTTTGGAAAGGGAATGAGTGTTACAGAGAAGCGACAACTTCATATGGAAGCGAAATGTTCATTGCATGGGATTTAGAGTAATTAACTTTAAGCCCTGAAATTTTCGCGAATAGGTCTAATGTGTGGTTTAGAATGGCCAGCAAGATGTGAGGGGCTGTGATGAACAGGAGGATATCATCTGCGAAAAGAGCACATTTATGACTCTGGGCCCCGCAGGTCACTCCTTTGATGTGTGGGTTTTGGCAGATAACGATCACTAATGATTCGATGGCAATAGCAAAGTGGAGACAGGGGACATCCCTGTCTAGTCCCTTTCGCTATGTTTATTGGGTCTGAGTAGAATCGCTGGAGCCTAATTCGGGCCATGGGAAGAGTATAGAGCTTTAATAATGCCTATGAAGCGCTGGCCAAATCCCCATGTCTCTAGGAGCGTAAATATGTATGTCCAAGTTACAGAATCAAAGGCCTTCTGTAGATCTAACGACAAGACCATGCTTCGTTGCTTTGGGCCCCCGTCCCAATTGGATTGTAAAATGGAGATCAGCTCAATAGCTCTGCGAGTCTGGTCTGGGCCTTGTCTGGGCCTTGTCTCCCTGGAATGAAGCCCACCTGGTCCTTGTGTATGTAGGCATTGATAAAGGAAGCTAGCCTGTTGGCCAGAATTTTTGTCAGAATTTTAATGTCGTTGTTGATTAATGAAATCAGTCTGTAATTACCTACTTTCTCGGGGTTCTTATCCGGTTTCGGTATCACCATGATAAATGCTGAGTTAAGCTGCAGGTCCATAGGGGAACCCCTAGTTGCAGAATTAAAAAATTTAGCCAGGAAGGGAGAGAGATTCTCAGCGAAGGTCTTGTAATAGAGGACTGACAGACCATCCGGACCTGGGGCAGACCCTTTCCTCAGGTCCTTGATGACCGCCAAGATCTCCCCTTCTGTGATATCTGCCTCAAGAGTAAGATTGTGTTCAGCTGAGAGGGAGGGGAGGGGAATGGTATCCAGGAACAATAGAGTGGAATCTGTGTGATTTTGTTTGGGGGGCTGTATAGGTCTGTGTAGAATTTATGGAAAGTGTCTAGGATTTTCGTCGGGCTAGATGTGAGGCCCTGTCTGGGCATTTTAATTTTGGGAAGAGTGAACTGGTGAGATCGGGGAGTCCACTCCGACGGATCGATTTTTCTGCTTTAACCGTTAGGGCTAGAATCATTTCCAATCTGGCTTTATCCAGTTGGGTGGTTAGGAGTTTGGAGGGGTTCACCTTGTGTAAAGCCTGACGGGACATGTAATATTTTTCGAGTCTGACTAAGTCAGCCAATCTCTCCTTTTTTATTTATGCAGATATCTGAATGAGTTTGCCCCTAATGAAGGGCTTGTGGGCAGCCCAGAGGGTTTCAGCGGAGATACCCTCTGTGTTGTTGAGAAGGAAATATTCCTTGAGGGGATTATTGATCTCAGTGACTTTGACTGGATCGGCCAGCAACGACTCATTCAGCCTCCACGGGGCCTGTTTCGCATAATGTGGGTCCAATCGAATTTGCAGAGTTACTATAGAATGGTCCGATAGTGCTGTATCGACTGACTATTCGCGAGGACGTTGCTAGGGGAATCGTGTTTGTCTGTACTAAAAGATGGTCTATTTGTCCGTAGGAGTTATGGGGGCAGAATAATGTGTGAAGTCTCTCTTGGCTGGGTTTAACTCCCTCCAAGCATCCGACATATTGAGTGTATGGAGTAGTTTGGCTATTTTGAGACCCGCTTTGTACGGTCGTGTCAGTTGATCTCCTAGGGGTCTAGATTTATCAAGGCCTTGGTCAAAGGTGATGTTAGAGCCTCCCTCCCCCCCCCCCCCAGTATTATTCTGCCTTCCAAATGGGGTTGGATGGTATCAAATAGCGATTTAAAAAAGGTTGATTAGCCTTTATTCAGGGCATAGTAAGAGACAAGGGTATATAGGCTCCCTTCTATGGTGCCCTTGATGAGGACAAATCTCCCATCAGGATCTTTAATTTCAAAGCAGGGGGCGAAGTTACATGTTTTAGCGATTAGAATAGTTACCCCTTTTGTTTTGGACTCTGCTTTAGCTAAGAAGAAAGTGGGGTAGTGTGATTTGAGGAAGTTGGGGCTGTATCGTTGTGGGAAATGGGTCTCTTGAATCAGAACCACATCCAGTTTGAGCGATTTGTAATGATCAAGGACTTTTCGTCTTTTTATCAGAGAATTTAGGCCCTGGGCGTTATGGGTGGCTATTTTAAGGTGTCTTAGAGGGACTTTTTTGTACATTGAAGCGGGGGA
>BLSH010303923.1:647478-668517 GCA_018402905.1 Glandirana rugosa | reverse complement strand
CCTAGGTCGAAGGCGATGTTAGAGTCCCCCCCCCCCAGTATTATTCTGCCTTCCAAATGGGGTTGGATGGTATCAAATAGCGATTTAAAAAAGGTTGATTAGCCTTTATTCAGGGCATAGTAAGAGACAAGGGTATATAGGCTCCCTTCTATGGTGCCCTTGATGAGGACAAATCTCCCATCAGGATCTTTAATTTCAAAGCAGGGGGCGAAGTTACATGTTTTAGCGATTAGAATAGTTACCCCTTTTGTTTTGGACTCTGCTTTAGCTAAGAAGAAAGTGGGGTAGTGTGATTTGAGGAAGTTGGGGCTGTATCGTTGTGGGAAATGGGTCTCTTGAATCAGAACCACATCCAGTTTGAGCGATTTGTAATGATCAAGGACTTTTCGTCTTTTTATCAGAGAATTTAGGCCCTGGGCGTTATGGGTGGCTATTTTAAGGTGTCTTAGAGGGACTTTAGCCATGGAACCTGTGGGGGACAAAGCTTGTGTCTAGAGCATCACTCACTGCCTGTCTGGCCGATCCCCCTGAGGATGCGGAGAAATTGAGGGCATCCGGGAACCTCAATGCAGCGCCGGCTGAACCAGGATTGGCTAAAACAAAAATAAATATTAGGTGCGTAGTGAAAGGAAGAGAGAGGAAGAAAAGAGAGACAGAAGAAAATAGGATCTGGTAAAGACAATTACTCCTATAGAATGCTAGTGAGAGAGGAGGCTGAGGGGTTAAAGGCCCCCTCCGACCCGCAATCCCTACCCTCCGAAGAGTGAACAGTCTGAGAACCATCAAGGTAGTCAATACCGTCTGTCCCGTCCGGGACAGGAAAACTCAGCCCAGGGAGATCTAAGGAGGTCCCGGGGGTGAGTGGAGGCACATGGGGACCCACATCGGCCCGAGCGCCCCCAGCCACAATTCTATCTTAAAGTGCAACCATAACAATAGTAACTAATATGCTTTCTGAGGGCTAAAATGTGCATTTAACTATTCAACTGATCCAACATTTTGAATTAGAACCAACCCAAAACAACAGTGTCCAACAGGTTAAGGTAGGCGGGAATGTTGGCCCCAGAACCCAGGCCGTCACACAAAGGTGTGAAGGCGCATTCCTCCTTCTCAAGGGAAGACACGACCCATGCAAAAATTGAATGGTCCCAAGATGTCTGGAGACAGTGTTATGGAGGTCTGTTGTCCTTAGCCTTGCTCTTAAACTTGGTCCAGAGTGGAGATACAGGACTTGCTAAAAGAGGTATTTTTGCTTGGGAGCCAGCGGGGTCAGTTAGGTCCATTCTTGTGAAATTAGCTGAAGCTATAGGAGTAGTTTTTCCCCCTCTGGGAGTGTTGAGAAAGAGAATGTTTTTCCTTTAAAAATGAATTTGACAGCAAAAGGAAAGGCCCACCAGTATTTAAGTTCTTTCTGTTGGAGAACTTGGAGGAGTGGTTTGAGGACTCTCCTTTTTTGAATAGTGGTTGGGGACAAATCCGCAAAGATCTGGACTTGGTGCCCCATGCAGGTGACAGTGGGGCTGGTACGGGAAGCTTTCAGTATTTCTTCTTTAATGGCATAAAAGTGTGGTTTTACAATTATGTCCCTGGGGGAACCGTCTTTACTTGGGGGGACCCAGGGCTCTATGGGCTCTGTCCAATTCCAATCTAGGTTTGGGCACATTTGGGATCAAAGGAAGGATCGGGTCCTGGATCGCAGGTGTGACTTCCATGATGGATTCCGGAAGGCCCCTCACTCTGAAGTTGTGACCTATTTTCAAGGTTGTCGATTCTGGCTAAGGCTGTGTCCAGTTGATCTTGCAATACTTGAATATGAGAAGAGTTCTGGTTAGTTCTGGCCACCATGATATCCAATTTTTTGTTCAATGGCCTCCATTCTGGAAACTAAGATGTGAAAGTCTGCCTTTATGTCTCCTTTAATTTTTGCAGCCGTATTCGACAGGCCTCTCTCTAGGAGATTGGAAATTTTGAGGAATAGGTCCGCTGTATTGAGGGGATCCTGGGCAGGTGTGCCGGGGGTGTGGGCCTCTGGCAGAGCCAATGGTAAGGGGCCTGCTGGAGTGACTGAGAAGTCGTCCACCTATAAAAATTGGTGTGAGGTTAGATTTGGCCCTGGAGTAAGGGTGAGAGTGGCTGGGGTTAAGATTGGCCTTTGCTCCGCCGATATCTCCGGGGTTTTAATAGGTGGATGAGCCCCCGCTGTGGCCATGTCAGAGGGATTGGTCAGGTCAGTCTCTAGAAAAAGGTGTGCAAGGGACCTTCTCACAGACTACCCCTGCAGTAGTTCCGTGACCCCCTGTGCCTCTTGGTCTGCGGGCCGTTCAGAGGAGAAACAATGGCAATTTAGTCCTCCTTCTCCTCGCTCCCTTACTCCTGCAAGGGGGAGGGGAACCCCAGGCTCTCAAGCAATAAAGAGTGAGGTGATAGGCCTTACCTCAGGCCTCTGGGTAAGCTCTGTGATGGAACTGATTGCTGACAAGGCTGAAGGAAATCCCTGTGGTATAAATTAGGGTTCCTGATTCCGTCCTGAGTGGTCTGGGGAGCAGGCACACCCCCTTAATGCCCTGGGGGTTAAGGTGCTTTAAGTGATCTGCAGCGATCGTTAGGCCACAACGGTGGCCATCTTGGTACACCCGAGATTGGCTGAAGCGGCTTGAGGGGGGCTTGGGAGGCAAGATGAGCCCCGGCCTCCAAGTTCCCTTTAGGGTGGGGTGCTAACCGGTCCGCTTTTGGCCTTGTCAGGTTGTCCTGGGTGGGTGTGGCAGCTACTTTAGGGCCGTGTGTCGAGAAAGGCCGTGGCCATCTTGGTACACCCGGGCGTGAGGAGACCTGGCTGCGGGAGAGCTTACAAGCCTTCCCGCTCCGAAAATCTGGTGTCCGCTGTTGCAGGGGGCCTTGGGGGGTACAGCTGTCCCATGCACGGTGTTCCCAGGATCCTGCTATTGAAGCCTGGGGAGCCCGTGGCCAGGGTGGGTGCGGAGCTCCCGTGTCAGGCGTCCATCACGGTTCTCCGCGCATGCGCACTTCCAGACTATAATTTTAATGGTAGGTTTATTTTAACAGTGAGAGGCAGAATAATAACAAAAATATCCAGAAAAACACCTTTAAGAAAAGTTATAAATTGATTTGCATTGTAATGAGTGAAATAAGTATTTGATTCCCTCTCAATCAGCAAGATTTCTGTCTCCCAGGTGTCTTCTATACAGGTAGCAAGCTGAGATTTAGAGCACTCTCTTAAATGGAGTGCTCCTAATCTCAGCTTGTTACCTGTGTAAAAGACACCTGTCCACAGAAGAATCAGATTCCAATCTCTTCACCATGGTCAAGACCAAAGAGCTGTCCAAGGGTGTCAGGGACCAGATTGTAGACCTACACAAGGCTGGAATGGGTTACAATACCTTCGCCAAGCAGTTTGGTGAGAGGGTGACAACAGTTGGTGTAATTATTCGCAAATGGAAAAAACACAAAATAACTGTCAATCTCCCTCTGTCTGGGGTTCCATGCAAGATCTCACCTCATGTAGTTTCAATGATCATGAGAACGGTGTGGAATAAGCCCAGAACTACACGGGAGAATCTGGTCAATGATCTCAAGGCAGATGGGACCATAGTCACCAAGAAAACAACACACCACGCCGTGAAGGACTGAAATCATGCAGCGCTCACAAGGTCCCCCTTCTCAAAAAAGGACATGCACAGGCTCATCTGAAGTTTGCCAATGAACATCTCAATGATTCAGAGGAGAACTGGGTGAAAATGTTGTGGTCAGTTGAGATCAAAATCAAGCTCTTGGCATCAACTCAACTCAACGTGTTTGGAGGAGGAGGAATGCTGCCTATGACCCAAGAACACCATCCCCACCATCAAACATGGAGGTGGAAACATTATGCTCTGGGGGTGTTTTTCTGCCACGGGGACGATTGGCAGGGCCATGTACCATAAAATCTTGGGTAAGAGCCTCCTTCCCTCAGCCAGGGCATTGAAAATGGGTCGTGGATGGGTATTCCAGCATGACAATGACCCAAAACACAAGGTCAAGGCAACAAAGGAATGGCTCAAGAAGAAGCACATTAAGGTCCTGGAGTGGCCTAGGCATTCTCCAGACCTTAATCCCATAGAAAATATGTGGAGGGTTACCAAACAGCCTCGAAATCTTAATGACTTGGAGAGCATCTGCAAAGAGGAGTGAGACAAAATCCCTCCTAAGATGTGTGCAGACCTGGTGGCCAACTACAAGAAACATCTGACCTCTGATTGCCAACAAAGGTTTTGCTGCCAAGTACTAAGTCATGTTTTGTGAAGAGGTCAAATTTCCTATTTCACTCATTAAAATGCAAATCAATTTATAACTTTTTGAAATGCATTTTTCTGGATTTTTTTGTTGTTATTCTGTCTTTCACTGTTAAAATAAACCTACCATTAAAATGATAGACTGATAATTTCTTCAAAATTAGTAGGGGGTCAAATACTTTTTTCCCTCACTGTATGTTACTTTTTTTAACTTTTACGACATTGATTTACCATTTAATTTTTCAATATGAATAAAGGAACAAATCCGCGCTCAGGAATAGGTATACTGGTGATAAGTGTAAACAAAATATAGATAAATGTAAGAAATATATATGTAATATGTGTATATATAATGCTGCTGCCCTTCCCGTGACGCCTCAGAAGAGGTGCCTGGAATGGAATGTATAAGAATGGAAAGGGGTGGCACTGCCTATGTGATTAATAAAAAACTAATATAAATATGATATTCTCATTGGTATGTGCAAAACAACTAATCAAATAAAGTGCTCAGTGTATAAGAAAATAAATAAATGTGCTTCGTATATAAAGTGCTATGTGCTATTTACATATTCCTATAATTCATAAAACATCTCAAATCCATATGTGTATACTTAAAACATACAGTCAGGTCCATAAATATTGGGACATCGAGACAATTCTAATCTTTTTGGCTCTATATACAACCACAATGGATTTGAAATGAAACTCACAAGATGTGCTTTAACTGACTTTCAGCTTTAATTTGAGGGTATTTACAGCCAAATCATGTGAACGGTGTAGGAATTACAACAGTTTGTATATGTGCCTCCCACTTTTTAAGGACCAAAAGTAATGGGACAGATTAACAATCATAAATCAAACTTTCACTTTTTAATACTTGGTTGCAAATCCTTTGCAGTCAATTACAGTCTGAAATGGGTTTCATCCCTGGTGATGCTCTTCCAGGCCTCTACTGCAACTGTCTTCAGTTCCTGCTTGTTCTTGGGGCATTTTCCCTTCAGTTTTGTTTTCAGCAAGTGAAAATCATGCTCAATCAGATTCAGGTCAGGTGATTGACTTGGCCATTGCATAAC
Organism: Glandirana rugosa; assembly: GCA_018402905.1. Taxonomy (NCBI): domain Eukaryota; kingdom Metazoa; phylum Chordata; class Amphibia; order Anura; family Ranidae; genus Glandirana; species Glandirana rugosa. The sequence goes on along the minus strand of BLSH010303923.1, from coordinate 663,155 downwards.
ATTCCACTTCTTTCCCTTAAAAACTCTTTGGTTGTTTTCACAGTATGCTTCAGGTCATTGTCCATCTGCACTGTGAAGCGCCGTCCAATGAGTTCTAAAGCATTTGGCTGAATATGAGCAGATAATATTGCCTGAAACACTTCAGAATTCATCCTGCTGCTTTTGTCAGCAGTCACACCATCAATAAATACAAGAGAACCAGTTCCATTGGCAGCCATACATGCCCACGCCATGACACTACCACCACCATGCTTCACTGATGAGGTGGTATGCTTTGGATCATGAGCAGTTCCTTTCCTTCTCCATCCTCTTCTCTTCCCATCACTCTAGTACAAGTTGATCTTGGTCTCATCTGTCCATAGGATGTTGTTCCAGAACTGTGAAGGCTTTTTTAGATGTTGTTTGGCAAACTCTAATCTGGCTTTCCTGTTTTTGAGGCTCACCAATGGTTTACATCTTGTGGTGAACCCTCTGTATTCCCTCTGGTGAAGTCTTCTCTTGATTGTTGACTTTGACACACATACACCTACCTCCTGGAGAGTGTTCTTGATCTGGCCAACTGTTGTGAAGGGTGTTTTCTTCACCAGGGAAAGAATCCTTCAGTCATCCACCACAGTTGTTTTCCGTGGTCTTCTGCGTCTTTTGGTGTTGCTGAGCTCACCGGTGCATTCATTCTTTTTAAGGATGTTACAAGCAGTTGATTTGGCCACACCTAATGTTTTTGCTATCTCTCTGATGGGTTTGTTTTGTTTTTTTAGCCTAATGATGGCTTGCTTCACTGATAGTGACAGCTCTTTGGATCTCATATTGAGAGTTGACAGCAACAGATTCCAAATGCAAATAGCACTCCTGAAATGAACTCTGGACCTTTTATCTGCTCCTTGTAAATGGTATAATGAGGGAATAACACACACCTGGCCATGGAACAGCTGAGCAGCCAATTGTCCCATTACTTTTGGTCCCTTAAAAAGTGGGAGGCACATATACAAACTCTTGTAATTCCTACATCGTTCATCTGATTTGGATGTAAATAGCTGAAAGTCTGCAGTTAAAGCACATCTTGATCTCATATTGAGAGTTGACAGCAACAGATTCCAAATGCAAATAGCACTCCTGAAATGAACTCTGGACCTTTTATCTGCTCCTTGTAAATGGTATAATGAGGGAATAACACACACCTGGCCATGGAACAGCTGAGCAGCCAATTGTCCCATTACTTTTGATCCCTTAAAAAGTGGGAGGCACATATACAAACTCTTGTAATTCCTACATCGTTCATCTGATTTGGATGTAAATAGCTGAAAGTCTGCAGTTAAAGCACATCTTGTTCGTTTCATTTCAAATCCATTGTGGTGGTGTATAGAGCCAAAAAGATTAGAATTGTGTCAATGCCCCAATATTTATGGACCTGACTGTATGTGTTCTCCTTTAAGAGAAAAAATAAAAATAAAAATCCAAAAATCATCCAACAGTCATATAGTCCATATATATCTATAGTTCATTCAATAATGTAGAAAATGTAATTGTGGCAATATTCAGATATGCTCCCCACAGCGCCTCAGATAATACAGTTCTGAAAGGCTTCCTTAATCTACCGTGGAAAAGACCGCCAGATGACTGGTGCAAATGAGGCTATAAATTCTGTGCAGGGATGTGAACATCATTCATGCTCCCCTCTCAGGTCCCCACTTACCAAATGGCGGCACCCCTGCAGGGGTAAACCGCATGTAAGCCTTCACTGACTTGCTCAAGAAGGAAGGGGGGGACCTCTCTATAGACTTGTTGCTGGTCTGGGTTTCCACAGTGTGCAAGGTTGAGGAAAAACACTACAAGTTTTTTTGTTTTTCCTCAACCCTGCACACTGTAGAGACCCGAGAGGGGTGCACCAGTGATGTTCACATCTCTGCACAGAATCTATGGTCTGCTTTGCACCATTCGTCTTTGCCATATGGACTATAAACAATTTGTTTAAGGCCTCATGCACACGGGCGTTGTTTATGGCCACGTTTTTTAGCGTTTTTTGCAGCTCTCCATGTTACTCAATGGCCCCATAAAAATGCTGACGTTTTTGAGCTGTAGAGGGCGTCGGCGTTAGCGAGCTGTAGCGTTTTGCCATTTTTGACGCTGAGCAGGCAAAACTCTCACTAACGCTCACTAACGGCATTGACGCCGTAGCGACTTTAACCACTAGAGATCCGCGCTATAGACGAAAGACGTCTACAGCGCGCATCTGAAAATCCGGGTGGACGTCCATGGACATCCGCCCCTTTACACGCCCCCTGCGCGCACTGGGCGGCGGCGGCGCACGCGGCCGCCGCACGCTGCGTGGGCGTGCCCGCGGGTCGGGCGGACTCGATGTCCGCTCCTGACCCGCGATCGCCTTACAGAGCTGTAGAACGGGGAACCGCCGATGTAAACACGGCGGTTCCCCATTCTGTGACAGGGGACAAACAGATCTACTGATCCCTGTCACTGGGATCAGTTAGATCTGTTATGTCCCGACCAGCCCATCCCCCCCACAGTTAGAACACACCCAGGGAACATTGTTAACCCCTTCACTGCCCCCTGCAGGTTAACCCCTTCACTGCCAATGACATTTATACAGTAATCAGTGGACATTTAAATTTCTGATCGCTGAATAAATGTCATTGGTCCCAAAAAAGTGTAAAAAAGGACCGACATGTCCGCCCCAATATCAAAGTCCCAATAAAAATCGCAGATCGCCGCCATTACTAGTAAAAAAAATAATAATAATAAAAACGCCATAAATCAATTCCCATAGTTTGTAGACGCGATAACTTTTGCGCAAACCAATCAATAAACGCCGATTGCGATTTTTTTTACCAAAAATATGTAGAAGAATATAAATCGGCCAAACCCAATGAATAATTTTTTTTTATTTTTGGATATTTATTAGAGCAAAAAGTAAAAAATATTGTTCTTTTTTCAAAATTGTCGCTCTTGGTTTTGTTTATAGCGCAAAAAATAAAAAACGCAGAGGTGATCAAATACCACCAAAAGAAAGCTCTATTTGTGGGGAAAAAAGGACATCAATTTTATTTGGGTACAACGCCGCACGACCGCGCAATTGTCATTCAAAATGCGACAGCGCTGAAACCTGAAAATTGGTCTGGGCAGGAGGGGGGTTTAAGTGCCCAGTAAGGAAGTGGTTAACCGGTATTTTTAGCGCCAGCATTTTCAGGTTAAAAAATAGCAGAGGAATGTTTTTTTTTTTTTTTAAAAATGCCTACTGACGCCAACACTCACTAACACGCATTAACGCCGATGCAAAACGCTGAAAAAAACACAGATTTTCCCGACGTCGGGCCTGACGTTTTGCTTATTTTTTTAAATACGCCCTGTGTATGAGGCCTAAGGTTTCAAAACGCTAGCAATTTTAAATATTTTTCAAAACTCCCACGGCACACCTGCAAATCTCACACAGCACATAGTTTGAGAATCACTGCTTTATGGGGTTTCTTGTCTTCCTCAGGATCAACTGTGGGTAAGTGTGGGTATAACATTTTGTATATGTAGGTTTTCTGTTCTTTCTCTATTGGTTGAACCAGATAGTGTCTTTTTTTTTCAACCTATGTAACTAAGCAGCTTGTGAATTCTAATTACAGGTTTAAAGGTGTGGAAAAAGTTATCTATCAGTGGTCCCCAAAGACTGATAGGGGAAGTACGGCTAGTTTGAATTTGCAAAACAGAAAACCTACAGTTTATGTAGATATGTGACGCTGTGCTAAATGCAGAGGAGTAGATGTTTCCCCTGCTGATTAATCTCGAAACCACATACTCTAAAAGCAAAACACTTACAGAAAACACTTGCAAGCTACATTTTTCATATTGCGGCATAAAGGGCCTTGATGCATTCACTTATTGTCCCTGTTGGGTCTCAAAGTATACCTATACACTGTATGTATAAGTTATATCCTGTTTAGTAACATTGTGTTTATATTGTTCTTAGAGTGGAACTGTATTTATTGCTGGTGCCCAGAGCGCCTGCCATAAGATGCAAGTATGCACAGCAAGCATGGCTTATTTACTTCCTAGTGTTCCCTCTTCAGCAATGCAACATCCATGCTTCCCCTTGCAGATATCATCTTCTCTGGGTCTTCTTCTTGGTCTGGAGTCTTCTTCACTGGTTGAACAGGGATGGTGCAATTCCCAATCATGTACATAGGAGTTACATTGTTCTTGTTCCAAGCTTTTGCTTGGGATTGCACACAGCATTGGGCATGCACCATGGTTAGTACATATTTTTATTTTTTTATTTTTGAGGAAAAGATTAGATGTTTCAGGTCAGAAGAACCATACAGAGTCTAATTTGATTACTATAATATACCCAGGATTAGTGGCACCAGAAGCTGTATGCCCTTCCCTATTGTCCACTCCATTTTATATGTGGGTAAGCTCGAACAAGCCTAAAATATGGTTTATGTGAAATTTATATGATTATAAATGTCCACAAAATCAACGATTCTTGCATACCTATGGCTATCTTTCATCCACAAATGTGAAGGATGTGGTTGGATAAACACAAATTTACTTTTTTTAACCACACCATTGAGCTAGGCTAATTTTTGTATTATCATGTTCTTACTGATGTTGTTACTTTATCTTGTGATGATGCACACTAGTCTCACTGATCAGCTCACCTAGTGTAGAAGGTGCACAGCAACACTCCCTTAAAGGTGCATACAACCTTTATTAGGCCAGCACCCACTTTGATTTTTATTAATCACATATGTTTATGTAGCGCCTCCATAGTGAATAGATGCTTAGGTGATAGATTTTTGCTAGGAGAGGCAAATTTAGTCAGGCACGACTGTTGTGCAGGCCTGAATGTTTTGATTTGGGCAGGGGAGTGGGCTAAGAAGAGCTGGAGACTGCAGGAAGGAACAGCCCTTGGTTACCCCTCCCCTTTGGGTCCTGAAGGTTCTGGAAAAGGGCATTGAAAAGGAGGTGGGACTTTTTGAGGAATGTTATGGAGCCTTGAGCAATCCCCAACTTGGATTGGCAGGGGGCAGACCTACTTAAATAATGTGGTCTGCCCAGCTGGGGGAGGAGTGTGTCGGGTGGAAGAGTGGAGATGTAGTAGAGGTTGCAGAGGCCTCATCTGACCTCAAAACAACAAAGTATCGGCCTGTTCAGTGACTCCAGATAAAAGGAAATGTGTGATTGAGGGCAGAGTGGCAGGTGGACCACATCATCCAGCCAGCCCGAAGGGGACCATTGGCTAAGTGTAATAAAGATTACAATGGATTTGAACTGAGTGCTGGCTTTTTGGATTCTTTATCATGTAAGTATGCATTTGCAATCAAAACGTTTGTCTAAAGGGGAAAAGCTCTGTGAAATGGTGCTGCAAGTAGAAAGATATCACCACAGAATCCATTTTGAAATTGGTGATTTTAAAGGATAGGTGCATCATTATTATTATTATAATTGAAAATTGTCCAATCATCTGTTGGCTTCTAAGGACAATAATGACTTACCTGTCTGAACAAAGATGGGTAGGCCATTACTGTTTATTGGTACTATAACTGGATTGCTAGTAGCAAAAGAGGACACTGTCCTAGCTGATGGCAGTACAGAAATCAGAATACTACCCAACTAGAAGAGTAAGGAGTCCATGTCTGAATCAAAGGTCTGTTTTTTAATTTCAGTGATGAGGCGTGGAAGAAAAGTAATTTAATAATGAAACTGCAGTTATCAAGTAATACTTTGGTGGGCAGGTCATGTCATCCGATTAAACACAGAACAACCAACTAGAGAAACAAAATATGGTTTCATGTTGACTTTAGTGAGTCTTCCCAGCTGATTCCCCTCAATACCCCCTGCACCCATAGTCTGTTATAATGATGGAATTGCCTTTAGAAGGAAAATAGAGAGTTTGGGGTATTTTTACTACCCTTTGCAATGGCAACCTTTAAGAGATATACTGTACCTAAGAGCAGAGTTAAGTTTAGGGCAAGTAGTGGTCTGCCACTAAGTATTGACATAGCTAATCTTACCAATACCAGAGAAATGCTCATTTCCAGGAGTGTTTTACTACTTACCACTTACCAAAGCATATCTAAACCCAAAATAACACACAATGGCAATGCTCATTCCCTTACTGTATCTCTGGAGGGGCCATAGTTTGCCATCCAGGCTGGCCTTCAAACCATTCTTCCTTTGTTCTTTTCTATTACATGGGGTATGGGTATATTAGTAGGTTACAGAGAAGATAAGTTTGTTTTATGCTTACAGTTCAACTTACAGTTAGTGTAGAGGACACTGCATTTTTGTCAGTTCTGGCAAGATCAACAGGCATTTTCTGTACTTGCTTAAAATGGTCTTACCATAAATAATGGGTAAAGGCCTGGTTAACACAAATGCATTTTTACATGTGTGTTTTGAATAAGTGCACTATAGCCCATTTAACATAGTTTCCTATGGGACACATTCACATCTATGCATTTTTGCAGCATGGTATGTTTTTGGTTCAATAGACTTCAATGGGCACGCTGCCCATTGAAGTGTATACAATGCGTTTTTGATGTATTTCAGTTTTTTTAATCTGCCTAACAACGAAAGAATTTCCTCTTAAAAAATTTAAATAAAATGCATTAAAAAACCCAAAATGCATAAAAAAACGCAGTAAAAACAAGTGCAAAGCAAATTGCATAGGTGTGAACCAAGCCTCAGTAATCCTTTAAGCAGAGGTGCAGTTGTTCATTAAAATACGACAATGGAAGCAGTGTTTGAGTTCCAGAAGCTATTGCTCAATTTTTGCCATCTACTCGGTTTGTGTCCTATCATGTAGACATATAAATCCAGACACAGCTCCAAGAAAATGACAAAAGAGGGATGAAGTTAAATTAGTTTGGAGAGATTTCCTCTCTTTTTCTGCTGTGTCTTCAGAGCAGGAAGGGAAACAAAAACTCTACAGTGGGACTAAAAACTAAAAGAAAAATATTGGCTTTAAATACACTTTAACCATGCTAGGGGCAGCAATGCAGCAAATTGTTGGTAAAAAAAATCTTAAGGCATAACAAAGTTTCAGGCTAGGTTCACATGTGCGATGTGGAAACCGACAAGATTCCAGCGCCGGTTCCCACATCGCATCTCTCCCGCAGGCAGTTCACACTGCCCTCTGCAAACAGCTGAGGGTGTCAATACAATGTTAATGACACCCCCAGATTGGTTTACAGATCGCAGTGCAAACTGTGAACTCGCACAGGAAATGGATTACATAGGTGAAAACACCCATGCGATCCGATTCCAGTGCGGGAAAAAAAACTTCCTGCACTATTTTCCTGCAAATCTAATGAAGGTTCAGCCATACAACTGTATGGCTGAACTCGCATTGCACAGACATCGCATGTGATTGCCACCGCAGTGTGGGTGTGAATCACATGCAATGTCTGTGTTCGCCCAAGTGTGAACCCGGGCTCAATGCATAGTACATCATTACCAAAAAAAACTGCCTATGCAGGTAAGAGATGCATGTAGATAAAAACAAACTGTGCAGCTTCAACCAAAGTTGAATAATTCACTTGCTATAGGTGTAAGCCATTTACATACCTCCTAAAGCCTGGCTGAAAAACTATAGCAAGGGCATTATTCAACTTTAATCAGAGCTGCACAGCTTGTTTTTATCTATTGGTGCCCCTTACCAACATAGGACGTTTTCTGGCAAAGTTGATGACATCAGCTTTTGGATGATGTCATCATGCACAGCATCATTGAGGAGGAAATAGCCTATGTTGTATGTATACTGATTATGGATGTTTGACAGCTTGTGTTTACAATTGCCCAATATATAATGAGTACAGTGTGAGTGGATTTTTAGTGGCGTGGAGTATTTTCTTGTCTTTGTGGGAAATCTCTCTGGGTTGCGGAGGAAGATAAAAGGACCCCCCTAATGGGAACAAAAGCCATGTATGACCTGACATTGAAGGTGAGCCCATATCTGATATCTGTGTTGCATGAAAGGTGTAAAAGGTTTAATGTGAACACGTTTGTGATACTGGGAGGTGCTTGTAAAGATTTTTTGTGTTTTTGGATTTGCTGCTGTAATTGGTTTAAACTTAATTTATTTAAATTTTGTGCGCATTTTACTGCATTGAACATAACACTATTTATTGGTGATTTGGAGGCATAGTAGTGCAAAGGTATATTTGGGTATTTATTAGCTATTAGAAGGACCAACATGCCCACCAGTTTAGGGTTGAGCTTGAAGTTAACAATCACACCCAATAAATAAAACACACACACAGTTCCCACAAAGAAAAGGCACACAGTGCGAAAACCGCTCCAAGCAACTGCAACCAAATCCACATACGCTGGAATCACCTAGCCAGCCTGGTCCGCAGCCATGACAAATGTAGACAGATGATGAAGATGGTGGCACTCCCAAGTGGATTAAAATGAAACTTCTTTATTCAGTACATCCAGATAAAACGACAAAAATGAAACACAGTTCCAGGGCAGCCAGTAAATGCATTTTGCAGGTCATTGCTTATTCATTAAGTAAACGCATTTACTGACTGCCCTGGAACTGTGTGTGTTTCTTGTCATTTTATCTGGATGTACTGAATAAAGAAGTATAATTTTAATCCACTTTGGAGTGCCGCCATCTTCATCATCTATCTACAGTTCCTATAAAGCATTAAGAGAAGGCCAAGGTCCTTAATGGGGTATGGTGACACTGAGTGGTAAGTATAAGAGCAAAATTATATTTTCTTATCTTTCTCTCTTATGAGTCCATGCCTCTATTCATACAATAAAATATACTTTCTAGCTTAGGAGCGAGAATATTTTAAAGCTAGGAGACACTAATTATTCTCCATCATTGAAGAGTATATGTCATTTTAGGCACCTTTCATTGCTGTAACAAGGCTGGTACATATTGGCAGAGCTGGCATCAGACACTTACTTGAGGGGGGCCATTGTGTCACATACAGCAGTGCCTAGCCAGCTCAGCAAATCAGAGTTAGCCCCCATAAGATGAGTACTGACCACATAGTTAGGAGATACTTTAGGTTTTAGGGAAAACTAGGTTAAAGTGGATGTAAACCCGATACATGACATTTGAGCTGGGCACATAGATCTGCAGTGTTTTATTATCTCTCTTCAAAGCACTATGTCCCGTAGCTGTCTCTTGTTCCATTCTTCTGTTATCAGTGTAGTGCCCCCATAGTGTGGGCATTTTTGTGAGTTAGGGTTTTTTTCTGCAGGAGAGGTAAAATTTAGTCATGCCTGACGGTAAGAGCATACCTGAATGTTTTGATCTGGGCTTGGGGAGTGGCACAGGTAGGACTGGAGCAGCCCAACAGATGATGTCACTAAACCCTCCTACCTTCTTCTGGGAAGCACTGGAACTTTCCACAATGAAGGTGGGACAAGAGGTGTCATCATTTGGAGTGTCATGGGAAGCCCTGACCAATCCCCAATCTGGATTGGCAGGGGGCAGGCCTTCTCATATACATTCACCTTAAGGGACTGTTAGTCTTATGAATGCAAGGGTTACATTGAAAATTAAGAGTTAAGGATATGAGGAGGGATAGGATAAGGTGTTAGGATTAGGTAAAGTGTTAAAGGTTAACTTTCAGAATTAGGTTGGGTTAGCTGTTAGCTGTATTATAGGTTAGGTGTTAAGTGTTAAACAAAGAGTTAATTTTAAGTGTTAAATGTAAGTTTAGTGTTTAGAGTTAATTTTAAGGGTTAAATATTATGGTTGGGTAAGGTTAAGTGCTGGGAGGGGGGGAGATAAGTGTTAGGGATAGACGATAGTTGAGGGGCCCAGGAATAGGTGATAGTTGAGGTAAGAGGGTAATTTAGGTTTGAGTTTTAGATATGCTTCAGGCATATAAAAACAACATATATTCATTGATGTTTCCTTTGGGCAGAAAGGAGAATAAATGAGCACCTGACCTGACTCTTCTGTTCTGTTTTCCCTGTAGGATACATTTTAACCTTGCTTCTAGCAGTGTAAAGAGGTTCAAAGAGATACATGCAAGAGGATTTGGAGCTTCAATACAGAATAGTAAAGGGAAAGAAAATAATCATTCAAAAAGCTCATCGGCTGTGGTTAGGTGGCTTACATATGCAAGCAGGGCTACCCTTCAATATGCACCCAGGAACATTACCTAGAGCTTAAACTAAAAGAAGGAGCACCAGACCAACTTCAGATAGGAGTCCAAAACAACTTTAATGATTCACAAGACAGTTAGCGTGTTTCAGTGGCAAAACACCCTCCCCTTTATCAGGACTACAGGACAAATACAAAGATGTAAAAATATCTACAGATGAAAAAATTATAAAAAAGTAAATAAAAAAATATGGGATTGATAACAACTTAAACAGCTACTACTAAAATAAGCATATTATGAACAAAAATGTCTTGCATATAAGTGCCAAATTAATTTGTGAGCAGAATTGTTTACATAAAGGATTTTATGTCACTTTTAAAATATATTTCCCAGATGCAATAGTTCCCGTATTCATATTTGATATGATCTACCATTTCGGTCAGTGTAATTTGTAGCAGTTTTTATCAGTGGTCTTGTTTTTACTGAAATCCCATTGATTGTAGTATATGTTGATTTATGCTCATAGTTTTTATATATTATGATACTTTATAATACAATAATAATAATAATAAATTATTAGACCATTATATCATTATACAATATTATTTATTCAACTCACAAATGAATTTGGTACTTCTATGCAAGACATCTTTTGGTCTTGTTCATAATATGCTGGGATTATGTACTATGTATAAGTAGATATCAACGGCATCGTTTTTTTTATTTCCAATTTTTATATATTTTTAATATATATTTTTGTATTTGTATTTCTCTTGCATTTTCCTGATGGGGGGGGGGGGTATATTTTGCCTCCCCCAAAATGTGTTGGCTGTCTTGTGAATCATTAAGCTGTTTTGGTCTGGTGCTCCTTCTTTTGGTATAAGTTCTGAGCAGCGCGAAGAAAAATACCATAATAATTCACACAACACAATAACTAAATTCAAAATAATACTTTTATGTCTATTAGACGTAAATTTATACATGTGGAAAAAACTCGGAGCATGAATTAGGTTGCACAATAACGCTTGCAAAAAAAAGAGTTATCACAACTATACCTTATAAAATTTCAGACTACACAAGATTTCAAGAACTACAGTACATGATCCTTCACAGTTAGAATCTAACACCCATAGACATATCAATGTAATAATGTAAAATCTCCATCCATTAGTGAATGATAGGAAATATTTTACAGTTCTATCTATACTCAATTTTCTACAGCTGAAAAAGGTTGAATATACACCTTTCTCTATTGTATAAACCTAATGTTTGTTATCTTTTTAATTCAATCTGCATCTACCACTGTGTGAATTTTAATTCAATTAAAAGAAAAAAAAAAGGCTCTGGCAACCCAAGAGTTGAAGAAAAGGCCCATGGGCACAGCCCTAAAGAGAGAACAGATGAATAATCAAGAAAACAATGTACTGACCACTAGCTGTGAGAAGCACTTGTTACTCCAGCTCTGATGGTATCTTCTTCACCGAAAGCGATTTCAGTCTTCTGCTAACATTTATTTTAATATACTTCCTGTGGGTTTGAAGGCAAGACCACGCCTGAGCAAGTTGTAAGATAGGCAGAAGCGTGTGACAGAATATAGGCAGTAAGATATTTGGTAACACATTCAGAAGTGACAGTAATGCAAAAACTACTCAGATATAAAAAAAAACTGTATATTAATGCATATAAGCACAACAATACAATCTGTAGCATGTGGGGATTTACAAGTTACATTGTCCTCTTTAAAGCAGGATTAAAACCAAAAGCAAACATTTGATAAATTGTAGCTTACCAATTCTTAGATGTGATGGCTGCATTTGTTTCATTTTTAGGCTTTCTTTCTTTTATTTTATTCTGGTGACCCAGCCAGCAAGTCTGTTGTTTTTCACACACTCAAGCTCTCCAGCAGAATGTATTAATTATATGGATGAGACAAACAGCTTAACACTGGCAATGGTGCTTAAAATTACCAGCTTTTATTTATATAAGGTATGCAATAAGGAATGTAAGGGTGCAATCAGGGTGGCTAAGATAGAACATGAAAGACACATAGCAGAGCAGAGTAAAAAGAGTCCCAAGAAATTCTTAAAGTATATAAATAGTAAGAGAGGGAGGTCAGATCATATTGGCCCCATAAAGAATGATGAAGGGAATCTGGTTACAAAGGATGGAGATATGGCAAAGGTGTTAAACTCATTTTTCTCCTCAGTATTCACAAAGGAAACAGGGGGCTCAAGTATCCAAAACTACAATGTTGGTCCTCACGACATGTCACAGGAAGCACCCTCATGGCTAAATTAGGATAAATTTAGGAATAGACTTGATAAACTTAACGTTAATAATATATCCCTGGGAACTATTTTTATCTTTTTTACTTCAGGTACTTATATAGCGTTGTCAATTTACGCAGCGCTTTTACAAATACATTGTAGATTCACATCAGTCCCCTCCCTCAAGGAGCTTACAATCTAAGGTCCCTAACTCACATTCATACATACACATAGTAGGGCCATAAACCTACCAGCATGTCTTTGGAGGCCAGTTAGCTTAACATCAATAATATGCAAGCTCTTGGAGGGAACGATAAGGGATTATATACAAGATTATTGTAAAGAAAACGGTATCGTTAGCGGTAATCAGCATGGTTTCATGAAGAATTGTTCTTGCCAAACTAATCTATTAACCTTCTATGAGGAGGTGAGCTGCCATCTAGATAAGGGAAGGCCTGTAGACGTGGTGTATCTAGATTTTGCAAAAGCATTTTATACAGATCTCCATAAATGATTAATGTACAAAATAAGGTCTGTCGGTATAGATCAAAGGGTGAGTACATGGATTGAAAACTGGTTACAGGGACGAGTCCAGAGTCCCTAACACAACACTACAGAAGCTGAATACCTGGCTTCCATTAGGACTGCTCCTGATGCTCGTTATTAATCCCACCACCTAGCCCAGGTGGTGCATGTGAAATGCAGGACTGGTCAAGTCAGGGGAGAGTTCTCCTCATCGGCCCATTGTATTCCATACACGCCCTGTTCTTTTTGGGCAGCTGGGCCCAGGGCTTTCCTTCTCAGAGAATAGGTGCAGGAACTCCCCCCCCCCCCTTCCTGTGGGGGAGCACGCCACTTCATAGGGTGGATGTGGCCAAATTGTACATTGGGAGGGTCTTAAAGGGACATTGTTCAATAAAACTAGGAATGCATAACACAGGGTTCAAGAGAGCGTAATACACAGCGCTGGAGTCAGGAGAGCGTAATATATAGCGCTGGGGTCAGGAGAGTGTAATATACAGAGCACTGGGGTCAGGAGAGCATAATACACACAGCGATGGGGTCAGGAGAGCATAATATACAGAGCACTGGGTTCAGGAGAGCATAATATACAGAGCGCTGGAGTCAAGAGACCCTAATACACACAGCACTGGATTCAGGAAAGTGTAATACACAGAGCGCTGGGGTCAGAAGGGCATAATACACAGAGCACTGGGGTCAGAAGAGCATAATACACAGAGCGCTGGGCTCAGGAGATCATAATACACAGAGCACTGGGGTCAGGAGAGCGTAATATACAGAGTGCTGGGGTCAGGAGAGTATAATACACACAGCGCTGGGGTCAGGAGATCGTAATACACACAGTGCTGGGGTCAGAAGACTATAATACACACAGCACTGGGGTCAGGAGAGCGTAGTACACACAGTGCTGGGGTCAGCAGAGCGTAATACACACATATGTACCATTATGTTCAATTCCATGGGGCGGACTAGGGTAGTATATAGACAGGCTAGAGTAGTATAGGGGCGAGCTAGAGTAGTATATAGACAGGCCTGGGCAGTATAGGGGTGGGCTAGGGTATTATAGGGGCAGGCGGAGCGGCCCGGGGGGCAGTTGTCATCATGACACACAAAACTGCTGTAAAAAAATCTTGGTTGTCAATTTCTTAAGGTATCTTAAGGTAGGGGCCTGGAGCTTCAGCTCCCCTAGGTTAATCTGGCCCTGTCTATAAGCAGAGTGAACAAGTGGCAGGGCAGCGCTCTAACAAAACACACAAATGACCAAAATGACATGCACAGATCATGAACATTGATTCACAGAAAATAGTCCATAAAAGAGTCCCCAAGATCTCAGTCATGAAGAAAGTAGTCCTCTTGTAAAGTGATGAAGGGAAGTCACACAGCACCCAGAGTGTGTCATCAAGTACTGCTCCCCAAAGGAATTGCACTCACCAATAAATATGGCCTCACACTCTCGTGTTTGGCAAATATAGCACTATGGAGTCAAACTGGTAATCTCAAGACCACTCGTTCACCTAGTTACATGTACATGTGGGGAAGAGAAAAAAAAAGCCTCCACTAGTACAACATTGCCAGTAACCAAAGTACATTTATTGATAAAAAATCATTATGCCATCACACTTACAAAGATTAAAATCAATTCACACATGTAGCAACAAGATGCTGGGATAGGGGTGGCTGGGAAAGCCGGGATAATCTCATCACGCGCTGTCTGCACTCATAACAACCAGCCAATAGTTCACTAAGGCCTCTTGCACACTGCACCTAGAAAAATAATTAACTGTGAAGGATTCACCTGCGCTGGGATATGTATAGTTTGAACAATGATGATTTAAAGAAAAGACTGCTGCCCTCCAGAACTTTTCCTTGCAAAAGAGCAAGGTAAGTAAATGAATATAAAAGAGTGTTATTGGAGTTGGCGCTGTCTTGATGTTATTAGTTTAACCTATATAGATATACAGATATAAAAAGTGCAAAAGTGCTTAAAAAATGGTGATGTTCGTTGATGTCCGTAAAAAGTCCGTAAAAGTCCGTAAGTAAAGATTATTAAAAATAAGCCTTAATTATTTGTGGATATATAGAAAATCAGTGTAAAATCAAAATGTGTGAGCGGGTATGATCCCACAACTTATAAATAGTGATCCATAAAATACTATACAAATGTCCGTGATAAGTCCGTGAAAAAATAAAAATTATAAATATCAGAAAAATGTTCATATATATCAGACACAGTTTTGATGAATAAGTTCAATCTTTGATTCGACACAAATAGATGTATATACAGATGCTTGATTTCAAAATATGTAAAGGTGACTTCCGTGCTTGATCCTGCTTCAGTTTAAGGTGACTTGTGCTCCCCTCCTGTGCCCTCACTTACCAGAGTCTCCTTACCCCTGCAGGGGTAGCCCGCATGTGGTAAATGGGGTCTTTTTTCTTCGGTTTCCTGGTGTGCTATGGTCCTTCCTCCTACTCGGTAGTCCCCGTTCAGAAGTCCTCAGGGCGCCATCCAGTTTACCATTGTTTAAAAATGGGAGACAAGAAAAACAGAGCGTCCCCTGATAGTGTAGTAGGTTTTGAAACAAAGTCCAATTTTATTCGAAAAAATGTTTAAAAACAGCAATATTAAAAAAGCAATAGTAAAAAAAACGGTGTTTGTAGACAAGGGAATGCAGGCTCTGCCTGCTTGAGGAAGGTATAGTCCTGCTTCCTGTATCTCCCTTTTGCGTTCCTCCTCGTGGAACCAGCTCGCCAAACAAAGTGATGCAATTGCGTCTAATGGTCACGTCTAATGGTCACAAGGCGTGGC
>BLSH010303923.1:614171-630902 GCA_018402905.1 Glandirana rugosa | reverse complement strand
AAAAGCGTTTCCACCTCTGTACCCCCCCCATGTCCACCTCCATACCCTACATCCACCTCTGTACCCTGCCATGTCCACCTCTGTACCACCCCATCCACGTTCACCTTAGTATCCTTCTGTCCACCTCTATACCCTCGCGGGACACGTCCAGAAAATGTGGGAGAAGTCTCTTTGAGATTGGCTACACCTTCAGCACTCCTATGAATGCGACAGGCTCATCTCATGAAGTCTGTGGGGAGTAAGGTAGGCTAAGCCAATCTTAGTGACACTAAAGTGCAAAAGGGGAGATCCCAGAGGTCCACCCAATCATCATTATTTAGATCTGACATATCCCACAGCCACCAGCCCTGGAGCCCCTCCATGCCAGGCAGGTATACTAAGAGAAGATGAGCGTATAAATGTGAGGTGGGCTTCCCAACACAATTTTGTTGAAGAACTTGTTCCAGATCAAACTGAAGGGAGGCTTGCGAAAACTGTCTTTTGAAGGGGTGGGAGAGCTGCATGTAGCGGAATGAGTAGGTAGTTGGCACATTATAATCTGAAGAGAGGGCACAAAGAGTGGTGGACAACTATTTGAGACTCCGTCTTTACCTTATATTTGGCCCAGACTCCTGGCTCAGGTAATTTATAAAAATTAGTTAATGAGGGGTTGAGTCACACTGGGGCATTTGGAGACACTGACAATTTTGGATACTTTTTGCACACTAGGCCCACCCTCCAGGCCCAGAGGGTAGTAAGCATAGGGGGAGTTAAGGGGTAGGTGGCTCTGGGGCCTCAAAACAGGAGAAATGGGAGGGCCTCCAAGGAATGAAGCACAGCTGCCTCCAACATTGTAGAGGAGTTGGACCTGTCTGGACAGAGTCACCAGGTGGCTGTAACCAATTGAGAGGCCAAAAAATATTGAGACTGGTCAATTTGTACTAGGGGGTTTCGAGCACCACAGAAAGGAGATAAAGAGGTAGTTCAGATGCATAAGAAAGGACTGTGGTAATGTAAGGAACCATCCGGGGCCATTGGAATGCCTATGCGCGGGCGCACGTAGCGTGTGCGCGCGCATGCGTGTGCGCCGGCAATGGTGCTGTCCGTTCTACAGCGTTCATGTAATCTGCGGCCCCTGCGTTTACTCTGAAGAGACTTTCCTGCACCTGTGACCCCGGCTTTACTTGGACTTTGTTGCTTTTTGCCTGCCCTGACCCCAGGCCTGTCTACGACTACTCTTTTGCCTGCTCCTTTGTACCTCCGCTACCTGCACGTTGCCGACCTTGCTTGTACCTGACTACCCACCTGCCTGCTCCACCTGTACCGCAGCGCCAGTCTGTTACCGACCTGAATTGCACCACCATTCTTCTGCCAAGCACGAACTTCAGTGGACCCTCACCTACCACCAGTGATCCAGTCCAGCCCTCATGCCCCCTTGTGCTCCAGAACTCCCTGTCTGCACTACCAGGGGTTCTCAAACCATGGCTGCAAGAGGTTGTTCCCTGCATAAGCCTGCATAAGCCAGACTCGTCCACCAGGTACGTGCAGGGGACCTCTCCCATGGACAGTTTATTTGCACATCTTGCGGGGCTAACTCAAGCTGTGAAGAATTTACAGGAAGGTTACACCCACCTGGAAGGAAGAGTTCAGGAGCTCTCCATGTCAGTTCCAGCCAGTCCAGGCCAGTCTGCCCCACGCACCATTGTGACTTTGCCAACTGAGCCCAAGGTGCCCATACAATAATTCACTTTGACCTCCAGCCGCGGACTTTCTCGCTACTAAAGCTACTAAAGTGGGACTGGTAATCTCCCTTCTCCTAGAAGAGCCACAAGCTTGGGCTCACTGCCTTCTGGAACAAAAGGCCCCGGAGACCACCAGCTTAGACCGGTTTTTCCAAGCAATGGCACAGCTGCATGAGGATCCCCATCAGGCGGCCACTGCGGAAGCAGCCCTTCATGTTTTGCAGCAAGGCCGCTGCACGGCGGAAGAATATGTTTCAGAGTTCCGGCGCTGGAGCGCAGACACCGCCTGGAATGATGCAGCCCTCTGCTATCAATTCAGGCTGGGTCTCTCAGAGCCGCTCAAGGACGAGCTGGCCCACGTTGGGGTACCACACACCCTCGACACTCTGTTCAATCTGGCCATCCAGATAGATCATCGTCTGCGGGAGAGCAGAGCTGAGAGATCCACAGGGCCCGCATGCCTTACCTGGATGATGCCCCGAGTTCCCACCTATCCTGGTCCAGGTCCAGCTACCTCCTCCTCCGTTCCACCAGACCACTCAGAGCCCATGCAAATTGGGCTTCTTTGCCCGTCGCTAACCACCGAAGAACGTCAAAGACATATGTCACAAAACCTGTGCCTGTACTGTGGAGGTCCCAGGCACCTGGTCAGAAACTACCACGCCAAGGCCGGTAAGTGCACATCCACTAACCCTGAGAGACTGATGTACTTGCCAGGTGACAAAGCTCATCTTGTCCTTTCTATTTTTCTGCAGCTTCCCGGTGGGAATATCCCAGTACAGGCTATCCTTGACTTAGGTGCATGCAGCTGCTTTGTTGACACCACCTTCGCAGCGCACCATCAGATACCACTCCAATCCAAGGATCATTCCATGGTGGTCCGGCTTGCCGATGGGTCAACCATTAAGTCTGGCACCGTCACTCACCATCCCTGTGCTTACCAAGACGGAGGGAGGCCACTTGAAGTTTCTGCTACTGAATGCCATCGCGTCCCCACTATTTCTGGTCATCCTAGGCCTCCCATGGCTCCGGACTCACAACCCCCACATCAACTGGGCCACCGGTGAAGTACGCTTTAGTTTTTCCTACTGTCTCCACCACTGCCTGCCGCAGCCCCAGGAATACCCCTCGTCTGTGCTCTGTCTGGACACTGATAATGACCAGGTCTCCTGCCTGGCCGTCGCAGTGCCCTATCACGATTTCCTGGACGTGTTTAGTAAAAAGGGGACTGACGTCCTCCCACCGCACAGGCCCTACGACTGTCCAATCAACCTACTACCAGGGGCTGAGGTTCCGTTCGATCTGATTTTTCCTTTGTCCGAGTTGGAATTGGTAGCCCTCAAGGCATCCCTGGATGAAAACCTGAAAAAAGAGTTCATCAGACCATCGTCCTCACCAGCAGGTGCAGGGATCTTCTTCATGGAGAAGAAAGACCATTCCCTTAGGCCCTGCATTGATTACCGAGATCTTAATCGGATCACTGTCAAGAACCGGTACCCCCTGCCTTTGGTCCCCGAGCTGTTTCAGAGGCTTAAAACAACAACTGTCTTCACGAAGCTGGACCTCCGTGGGGCATTTAACCTTATTCACATCCGTGAAGGGGATGAGTGGAAGACGGTGTTCCGAACTCGGTTCGGTCATTACGAGTATCTCATGATGCCCTTTGGACTGTGCAACGCCCCCACGACATTCCAGCACTTGGTGAACAATGTTTTTCAGGACCACCTGGACCAGTTTGTAGTTGTCTATTTGGACGACATTATAATTTTCTCCCCCTCACTGGAAGAGCACCGTAGGCACGTAAAAAGTGTGCTTATCCGCCTCCGACAACATGGTCTATATGCCAAAGCGGAAAAATGCGCCTTTGAGTGTGCCAGCATTTCCTTCCTGGGATTTAACATCTCCACTTCTGGAATCACCATGGACCCGCAGAAGGTCTCGGCCATCTTAGACTGGCCAGCATCAGTCGACAAGAAGGTAGTCCAGCATTTTGTCGGCTTTGCAAACTTCTACCCTAAATTCATCAAGGGGTTCTCGGCAGTTATCACGCCCATAACCCAGCTTACCAAACAGGACTCACACTTCTGCTGGACTCCCAAGGCCCAAAAGGCCTTCTCAAGTCTCAAAAAGCTGTTCACTACCGCTCCTGTCCTCAAACACCCTGATCCTGCCCTGCCTTATACCTTAGAAGTGGATGCCTCGGAGAAGGCAGTAGGAGCAGTCCTCTCACAGAGACTAGGTCCAAAGGCCTCGCTCCATCCCATCGCTTTCTTCTCCCAGAAACTTTCACCACCAGAGAAGAACTATGATGTTGGTGACAGAGAACTGCTGGCCATAAAAACCCTTGAGTATCTGCAACTGCCAAGAGACTCAAACCTCAGCAGGCAAGGTGGGCACTATTTTTCTCACGTTTCCAGTGGCACATAACCTACAGGCCCGAGGCGAAGAATGTGAAGCTGGATGCATTGTCCAGAATGTTTCATGTCTCAGGAGACCTCTCCCCTCCAGACACAATCCTACCTGCTCACAGTTTCTTACTAACCCAGGAAGACCTTCTTACCCAGATCAGGTGATCCCTTGCTGACCTTACTGTGCTGTCGGACTCCAGACTCACATTAAAGGACGGGCTGTGGTGGTTTGATAACTGACTTTACGTTCCACAGGAGCTACGCCTAACAACACTCGGACTCTGCCTTGATCTCAAATTGGCTGGGCACTTTGGTGGTCGCAAGACAGCAGAACTGCTTTCCCACTCATTCTGGTGGCCTCGCTTAAATGAAGACTGCAGGGATTATGTGAGTGCTTGTCCTGTCTGTGCCAAGAACAAGATGGAAAAGTCCAAGGCATGGGGCCTACTTAACCCACTTCCTATTCCAGAATGACTGTGGTCCCAGATTTCAATGGACTTCAACACTATTCTGGTTGTGGTGGATCGCTTCACAAAGATGGCCCATTTCATACCCATGAAGGGCACCCCTTCGGCAGCTGAAACTGCAGAAACGTTTATAAAGAAGGTGGTCCGTCTACGCGGAATTCCTCTCAACATTGTATTGGATCGGGGGGTGCAGTTTACATCCCGTTTCTGGAGATCCCTATACTCCTCTCTGGGAATTGACCTAGCCTTCTCCTCAGCATATCATCCGCAGTCTAACGGTCAAACGGACAGGACCAACCAGACCCTTGAACAATACCTCCGGTGCTACTCCTCATACTCCCAGGATGACTGAGTTTCCCTGCTGCCGGTAGCCAAGTTTGCCTACAATGGCACTACATCCCGGTCTTATACATACTGGAATCTAGTGCACATTTCTTTATTCACTTTTTTATTCACTACTCGTTATTTGGGTTTGTGATATTCCCAAGTCCAAACTAGCACTACACAGTAACCCCCACAATAACTCAGCTCATTCTGCCACCAAACAATCCCCGTTCTGGGCGAACCTCGGCTACCATCCTACTTTTCTACCTGACCTGTTAACAGAGAGTACCGTACTTGCTGTTCAGGAAATCACTCAATTCCTGGAAAAAAAACAACAAGCTTCTTCAGGAGACTCTCCCAGACTCAGGCTATTAACAAGAGAAATTTTGACAAGGGGAGATGAGAAGAACTAGAACTCCAACCTGGTCAGCGGGTCTGGTTGTCCACAAAAAATCTAAGATTCACCTGCCCCTCCAAAAAGCTTGGGCCACGGTACATTGGGCTCTTTCCAATTAAGAGGAAGATTAGCAGAGTGGCTTACAAGCTGGATCTACCTCCTTCACTTCTCATTCACCTGGTCTTTCATGTGAATTTGCTCAAGCCAGTAGTCAAGGATCTGTTCCCTGCGTAGTTCAGCCCCACCAGAACCGGTCTTGGTGTACGGAGAGGAGGAGTTCGAGGTGGAAACCATCCTCGACTGCAGGAAAAGAGGAGGCATCATCCAATTCCTGGTGAAGTGGAAGGGCTACGGGTCAGAAGAGAGCTCTTGGGAGCCAGAAGATAACCTGCATGCCGGAGAGTTAATTAGGGCCTTCTGGAGAACACACCCAGCCAAGAGAGCCCATTTGGGCATCCGGACGCTGCCCCTTGTGGGGCAATGTAAGGAACCATCTGGAGCCATTGGAATGCCTATGCGCGGGCGCCTGTGCGCGTGTGCGCCGGCAATGGTGCCAAAACGGCCATTTAAGCTGACAGCACCCGGTAATCGGTGCTGTCCGCTCTACATCGTTCCTGTAACCTGCGACCCCTGTATTTACTCAGCCTGCCCTGACCCCCCCGGCCTGTCTACGACTGCTTTTTTGCCTGCTCCTTTGTACCTCCGCTGCCCGCACATCGCCGACCATTCTTGTACTAGACTACTCACCTGCCTGCTTCACCTTTACCGCACATCCAGCCTGTTACCGATCCGGATTGCACCCACAGTGATCCAGTCCAGCCCTCGTGCCCCCTTGTGCTCCAGAACTCCCTGTCTGCACTACCAGGGGTTCTCGAACCAGGACCGCAAGAGAGGTTGCCCCCTGCATAAGCCAGACTCCTCCACCAGGTAAGTGACAGATAACCACGATGGGGAGTTCCGGAACAAGTACATAAATTTAGGGAGGATTTTAATTTTTAATAGATTGATATGTCCTAGTAGAGATAATGGCAAGGATTCCCACACCTTCAAATTCACCCTGACAGACTGGAGCACCAGAGTTAAGTTGAGGGAGACAAATTATGAAGCGTTACAGGAAAAAATGATACCCAAGTACTTGAATTCTTCCACCTATTGCAATGGTATGTCAGGCAAAGCTGTACTGCAGGCATCTGCATCTATCGGAAATAACAAGGATTTAGCCCAGGCTCATGTCTGGAGACCCCTAATGTGGGGAGAGGTCTGAAGAGCCTGAGCTATTGGCTCCATCACTATAGGAAAAAGGGCCGGAGAGAGGGGGCTGCCCTGCCGAGTACCCCTGTGTAAGTCAAAGACAGCAGATAGCCCACCTACCAACCTGATGGAAGTGGTTGGGTTATTATAAATGGCTTTCAACCAGTCAAAAAATTCAAGGGAAATCCCATTCTCCTATAGACCTCCCATACAGTCAAGTGCCACTTGACTGTATCAAAAGCCTTCTTCATGTCGAGAGAGACGACTACTCTGGACCCTATGATTAATGCTGGGTGTGAAAAACTTTAGACGTGAATGAATATTTACAAAAAATTGGACTTTCTAGGCATGCTGAATAAAAAATATTATAAACTGTATTTGTTGCAAAAAATGGCATCCATGTGCCCACAAAGAACAAATGACATCTAAAATTTGTTAGTTTAAAAGATGTATATGTATCCCAAACATCAATATATTTTGTCAAGGATCTTTAAGCGATCCAAAAGTAACAACATCATATCATATAGGATTCCCAAGGGTGGCCAATTAGGGGGCTGAATCCCTGGGGAATCAATTAAAGATTAATCCACAGTAATCTGAGACATGTATCCCACCGTAACCCAATACCTTGGTACATCAATATACATGAATACAGTTAATGGACAATGATATAGACATTTCGTTTTTATATAGATTACGCTGGTATGGCTCCCAGTAATTCAAGTGGATGATAATATCTTGTTTACTCTGCTCAACTAGTTTCGCGCTCATATATTCTGCGCTTCATCTGGAGCTTAAAGATCAATCTGATAGAAGACAGTAAATACATACATGTTAGGATTAAAGCATATATACAGAGTTTTACTCTAATTGATAAGAATAGTATATCACAACAAATGCATGTAAAGTGGTGACTACTTACATGGTATGTACCAAGTGTTAGTACGCCAGCAGTGGTGGATTCTCCCCCGGGGGTCCAATGGGGCCACTACCAAAAACTTGGGGGGTCTCTCAAGAGATAGGGATCATCGCCATACCAATCACGCCTCCCACATGTGACCAAGGCTGCACCAGGCTAGCATGGGGGCCTGTGTGTAATACAGAGGGAGCATAGCATAGAATAAACTTATGGACAATTATCCTGTATGGCACATTGTATAAACTTAACCTTCAATTACCTGAAGACAATGTACTTTAAAGATGATATCCAAAAGATCATACACACAATTGTAGATATATGTCAGCCTCCTCAAACATGCACGTGTCTATGGCATCATAAAAGATCGGGAGATAGGTATATGAAGCAGCTGCAATGGATACCATGGATATACCATGTATTGTTGCGCCCTTCCGGGCAGGTGTGAAGTAAATCCACTATGGGATCCAAACACTA
The DNA here is from genome assembly GCA_018402905.1 of Glandirana rugosa. Taxonomy (NCBI): domain Eukaryota; kingdom Metazoa; phylum Chordata; class Amphibia; order Anura; family Ranidae; genus Glandirana; species Glandirana rugosa. Next base: position 622,941 of record BLSH010303923.1, on the reverse strand, counting down.
AAAAATACAAACAAATAGATATATATGAAGTTAAGTGACCCCAGATGTACATCTGTTGGTACACAGAGAAGGTTTAACCAGGTAAAAGGGCGGCCTACTAAACAGCCGCCTAATATGTAGATTACCAAATGTGACGATGCGTGGCGCGAACGATGATACTTCAGGGGGCCTGTGTGGGCTGCCGGTCAGTATCTCAGCTGCTACACACCCATCTTTAAATAGAGTGCACCCAGGTCCCAATTGATGGCGTCTGTCTACACACCCCGCCAAACGGCAGCGTGTGACGCCATCAACCCGGCCGAGCCACTGCGCATGTGCAGGACCGCCCCACCGCCTCCCAGGTGATTGCGGCGTCAGAGGGAACAGACACCCATCATTCTGGGGTTGGGAGGAGACGGTGCGTGCCTATCGCAGTAACAAAGGTGCTCCCCCTGGTGGGTAAACTCCCATGCCGCAGTGTCCACGTCCCAGGGCTGATCATGAGAGATCAGCACCGAGCGGGCAACAACGGCGCTTTCAGATGCATGCCCGCCCAATGGCACAGACGGCTCGGTCCACCCAGGGGAGCAGGATCGGGGGGACGAAAAACCCCCAGTCAGATGGAAAAATTGGACCCAGGGGAAAGGAACCACCAATGCTGGAATTAATCAATATTACATAAACAAAGTATATAAGATATCCCAGGTCTATAATATATGAGGAATTACATATGCATTTCATTAAATTTTGCATTAGACACATTTGGGCATGTAGCCCACTAGGAAGCTAGGAGGTATATATGTATATAAAGTAATAATAAATGCACTTAAATTAGACCGAGTGTTTGTAACCAATAAACTCAGTCTATATTTTGTGGGGGGATTCCCCCTGGATTAAATACCACATGTCATGGTAAAGGCATGTGGTATGTTGAAGCAAGGATACCTGGTTAGGGGCGCAAGGCACACGGCATTCACCACTGGGCTCCAGCCAGCAGATGTAAAAAAAAAAAAAAAACTCGGATTAATTTTCCTACTACAGTACTCTGTTGATCCAGAAGTAATTCATTTGTATATAGGAGTCTGGGCCACTGTGTTCTATTTGTTTCAAACTACAGGATGTGGGACCCCCATATGGATCTCAATAGGGAGCCAATAATGTAAATGGAGAACCCACATACCTGTACATTCAATTAGAGGAATGGTCTGTAAGTTAGGACCTCATTTAAGCCCGGAGGTTTGATAGCCTCTAGGCGTTCAATCCAAAAAATCTCCCTTTGGAGAATTATCTTATCCCAAGGGCCTCCTCTCGGGTTAGCAGGTATATTCTCTAGTACTATGAATTGGACCACCCGTGTGTCGAATCTATGATACAAATCCAGATGTCGGCTCACTGGGGTGATCATTTTACCATTGCCTGAATAATAAATGTGATCCCCAATCCTCTGTCGTAATTGTCGTCTTGTTTTGCCGACGTAGAACGCTCCACATCGGCAGAACATTAAATATACTAATCCTTGGGTGTTACAGTCAGCTGAAAATTTAGGACAGAAGATCTCTCCGTTGGGTAGTTTGTAGCGCGTACCCTCCCAAATCCAGGGGCACACGTCACATGCACTACAACGGGTGATTCCTCTTGATTGATTTTTAAAATGACGTGTAGGGTCATAATGACTATGGGAAAGTTGATCTTTAAAAGATATATTTCTACGGAATACAATTTCCGGATGGGATTTGACATATTTTGTGAGTATAGGGTCTTCTGTAAGAAGATGCCAATGTCTGTTTAAGAGCTTACGTATTTGGGCATGTTGTGAACAGAACTTTGTGATCAGTTTGACTGTAAATTTAGTTTGTGGTCGAGGAGCAGAATTTGATTTGTAGATTAATTGATGCCGATCCTGTGTTAGGGCCCTCTGAAAGGCTCGTTTTAATAAAGATTTGCTATAACCTCGGTTTAAGAGTCTCTCACGCAAGGAGGTCGTCTAAAACAAAAAGTCATCCAATCCCGTGCAATTCCGGCAAATTTTTGGGCATAGGGTATACTGTGCTTGAGGTGCACAGGATGTGCACTATCTGCATGCAGTATGGTGTTTCCTGCCGTCTCCTTGCGGAAAAGACTCGTGGCCAAGCACTGCTGTTGATCCACAAAAATTGAAAGATCCAAAAATATGATCACATTTGTATGGAAGTTTGAGGTGAATCTCAAATTGTAACTATTAACATTGAGTAGATCCACGAACCTGGTAAGGTCCCCCGCACTTCCGGTCCAGACTAAAAAAATGTCGTCTATGAATCGATACCAGACGAGGACCTGGTCCATGAACGGTCCCAGTCTTTCGTCAGACAGTATCTCTCTCTCCCATCCCCCCAGATACAGGTTGGCGTATGAGGGCGCGCAGCGGGTCCCCATAGCAACCCCCTGTATCTGGAGGTAATGGGTATCCAAAAAGCAGAACCAATTGTGTGTTAGAATGAACCTCAATAGTTCAATAGCAAAATTACCATACTTCCAAAGGTTATGGTCCACCTTCTGTAGGAACATGTGGGCTATCTTGATTCCCTTCTCATGGGGGATGCTGGAGTAAAGGGCCTCCACATCCAATGTCACGAGAAGGGAACCTGGGGGGACACTCATGCCCTCAATACGAGTAAGTAGGTCCATAGTGTCCCGAATGTATGATGGTAATGTCAAGACATGCGGTAGCAAGGTGGTATCCACCAGGGCACTTGCATTCTCTAAAAGAGAGCCCACTCCCGAGATTATAGGCCTACTCGGAGGTCTATCCAACCTCTTATGGACCTTAGAGAGAGCATAGAAGGTCGCTTCTTTTGGATCTTTAACGTTCAAAAACTCATAGGTTTGTTGATCGATAATGCCTTTGTGATATGCCTCTGAGATGAGGGCTCTATATTCAGTTGTGAATCCCATAATTTTGGATGCAGATAGTGGACAATACCACTTTCTGTTTTGCAATATGTCCATACACATTTGTTCATATTGGGACTGGGTTAAAATAACTACATTACCTCCTTTGTCCGAATTTTTTATGACAATGTCTGGGATTCTTTTTAACAACTGTAGAGCCTCCATCTGGGAGATTGGGGGTAAGATGTGGAGTCTTCAATCTCTTGACATCACTCACCATGGCGGTGAGGAATGTCCAGACATTGGTATTAGTGGTTAAATCAGGAAATCGCTGAGATTTGTTTTTGAACCGAAAAGGATAACTCGACTCATATCTTGGCACCACATCACCTGAGTCCTGAGACACAGGTTGAGACTTTGTGATGAGTTTTCATCAAGTAAGAGAATAAGATCTCTCAAAGCTCTACATTCGGCCATAGAGAATCGTTTAGTTTGTTCCGTGATTTCTTTGTCTCTAGCAGCTCTAACCCGTTCCCCATCAAACATAAATTTATACGTAAGATTCCGTGAAAACAAGTATAGGTCTTTGATGACCTCATACTTGTTAATATTCGTGGAAGGGCAAAAATTAAGTCCAAGTTTAAGGACTTCAATTTGATGTGGAGTGAAATGGTGAGGGGTCAAATTTATAACATTTAACTCTGTGTTAGATCTGTGTTGGGGTTCGCTGTTAGAGTGGGTGGATCTAAGGGAAAGGTGGAGTTGCATTCATGAGACGTGTAAGGTGGGGATCCAAAGTGGTTTGTGTAACCCCTTCCAATTGACGGCCTCTTGGTTGGGGTATATTTTGTGGTAGTGCAGACTGGGCATATTGTGTAGAAGGGGATGTGACGTTTTTACCCTGCGATTTAGGGGTGGTTCTGGGTTGCTGTACTTTAGATCTTACAGATGGTTGATTTTGCATTATTTGTAATGCTTGTGCAGCGATGTGTCCTAGATGTGTGTCAGGCCCAGAACCGTTTGGTCTGTGGCCCTGTTCCATATTAGTGTTTAACGAGGGGAAATGGTTGGGACGACGTTTGGATGCTTGTGGGGAAGTGTATCCTCTGTCGTTATAATTTCTCTTACGTGCACCACCTGGGGGGTGTCCTTGTGATGACGATTGTCCACGGGTAGTGCGGGAAGCTGCCGAAGACAAAGAGGAGTCAGAGTAAACACCATAATCAGAAGGGGCGAAGCCCCCTTGGTTTGTCTGGTTGGGTGTTCTACCTCTCATCGGGCCCCTTCCCCGACGGGAAGAAGACCAGTGGTAGGCGAACCCTCCCAGGAATGCATTTTTGTCTTTGATAAATTTATTTAGTTTTTTTAGGATAATATCCTTATTTAATTTCGCTAGGTAATTTTTTAGGTCCACCCACTTTGCCTCAAATTGATCATGTGTCTGAACAGAGGGATGTGTGGTGCCTAAATTAATAATCTCTTGATCCAGTGACTTCATCTCATCCTCATAATGATTGATGAGGAGAGTCATTAGTTCAGCGCTACATTTAGTAAGTGCAGACTCCCACATCGACTTGAAATCGATGGGTACTTGTTGAATAGTTGGAAACACCTGTATACGCAGCCCATAGGGATTAATATCATCTGTGATATAATACCTAAAAAATTCAATATGCCAATGCAAATTGGATTTCTTTTTCAAAAGTATTTTCATTTTAGAAAAATAGTGGTTTATTTCTGTGTCACCTTGACCTGAGGGAGCATCCGGAGGCCGGAATCCCGCCATGTAGCCAGACCAAGCCACCCCCACAAAATCCATAGCTTCAACAAATCCAAGTATATAGGGTTGTAATGTCAGAAAAAAGAACACCTCCGAGTAAGCTTCCTAGTTCAATGTGAGAAAGAATATAGAAAGCATCATTTTCAACAAGGATATCTATTGCAACATTGTATATGTTGGGTTCCACCAGTAAACAATCTGCCAGCCAAAAACACAGAATCAGGCTCTTCACCTATGTAAAATATTTAAGTCGAATAAAGTTTTCTTTGGCAGTGTATCCACCATATGGTGGGACTATGGTGGTGAAAATATATAAGCATGCCACATCCTATGTTCAAACTTTAGACATGAATGAATATTTACAAAAAATTGGACTTTCTAGGCATGCTGAATAAAAAATATTATAAACTTTATTTGTTGCAAAAAATGGCATCCATGTGCCCAGAAACAACAAATGATATCTAAAATTTGTTAGTTTAAAAGATGTATATATATCCCAAACATCAATATATTTTGTCAAGGATCTTTAAGAGATCCAATAGTAACAACATCATATCATATAGGATTCCCGAGGGTGGCCAACTAGGGGGCTGAATCCCTGGGGAATCAATTAAAGATTAATCCACAGTAATCTGGGACATGTATCCCACCGTAACCCAATACCTTGGTACATCAATATACATGAATACAGTTAATGGACAATGATATAGACATTTAGTTTTTATATAGGTTACGCTGGTATGGCTCCCAGTGATTCAAGTGGATGATAATATCTTGTTCTACTCTGCTCAACTAGTTTCGCGCTCATATATTCTGCTCTTCATCTGGAGCTTAAAGATCAATCTGATAGAAGACAGTAAATACATACATGTTAGGATTAAAGCATATATACAGAGTTTTACTCTAATTGATAAGAATAGTATATCACAACAAATGCATGTAAAGTGGTGACTACTTACATGGTATGTACCAAGTGTTAGTATGCCAGCAGTGGTGGATTCTCCCCTGGGGGTCCAATGGGGCCACTACCAAAAACTTGGGGGGCCTCTCAAGAGATAGGGATCATCGCCATACCAATCACGCCTCCCACATGTGACCTAGGCTGCACCAGGCTAGCATGGGGGCCTGTGTGTAATACAGAGGGAGCATAGCATAGAATAAAACTTATGGACAATTATCCTGTATGGCACATTGTATAACCTTAACCTTCAATTACCTGAAGACAATGTACTTTAAAGATGATATCCAAAAGATCATACACACAATTGTAGATATATGTCAGCCTCCTCAAACATGCACGTGTCTATGGCATCATAAAAGATCGGGAGATAGGTATATGAAGCAGCTGCAATGGATACCATGGATATACCATGTATTGTTGCGCCCTTCCGGGCAGGTGTGAAGTAAATCCACTATGGGATCCCAACACTAAAAAATACAAACAAATAGATATATATGAGGTTAAGTGACCCCAGATGTACATCTGTTGGTACACAGAGAAGGTTTAACCAGGTAAAAGTGCGGCCTACTAAACAGCCGCCTAATATGTAGCTTACCAAATGTGACGATGCGTGGCGCGAACGATGATACTTCAGGGGGCCCGTGTGGGCTGCCGGTCAGTATCTCAGCTGCTACATACCCGTCTTTAAATAGAGTGCACCCAGGTCCCAATTGATGGCGTCTGTCTACACACCCCGCCAAACGGCGGCGTGTGACGCTTTAAACCCGGCCAAGCCACTGCGCATGCGCAGGACCGCCCCTCCGCCTCCCAGGTGATTGCGGCGTCAGAGGGAACAGACGCCCATCATTCTGGGGTTGGGAGGAGACGGTGCGCGCCTATCGCAGTGACAAAGGAGCTCCCCCTGGTGGGTGAACTCCCATGCCGCAGTGTCCACGTTCCAGGGCTGATCATGAGAGATCAGCACCGAGCGGGCAACAACGGCGCTTTCAGCCGCATGCCCGCCCAATGGCACAGACGGCTCGCTCCACCCAGGGGAGCGGGATCGGGGGGACGAAAAACCCCCAGTCAGATGGAAAAAATTGGACCCAGGGGAAAGGAACCACCAATGCTGGAATTAATCAATATTACATAAACAAAGTATATAAGATATCCCAGGTCTATAATATATGAGGAATTACATATGCATTTCATTAAATTTTGCATTAGACACATTTGGGCATGTAGCTCACTAGGAAGCTAGGGGGTATATATGTATATAAAGTAATAATGAATGCACTTAAATTAGACCGAGTGTTTGTAACCAATAAACTCAGTCTATATTTCGTGGGGGGATTCCCCCTGGATTAAATACCACATGTCATGGTAAAGGCATGTGGTATGTTGAAGCAAGGATACCTGGTTAGGGGCGCAAGGCACACGGCATTCACCACTGGGCTCCAGCCAGCAGATGTCAAAAAAAAAAAAAAACCTCGGATTAATTTACCTACTACAGTACTATGAATATCTGTTGATCCAGAAGTAATTCATTTGTATATAGGAGTCTGGGTCACTGTGTTCTATTTGTTTCAAACTACAGGATGTGGGACCCCCATATGGATCCCAATAGGGAGCCAATAATGTAAATGGAGAACCCACATACCTGTACATTCAATTAGAGGAATGGTCTGTAAGTTAGGACCTCATTTAAGCCCGGAGGTTTGATAGCCTCTAGGCGTTCAATCCAAAAAGTCTCCCTTTGGAGAATTATCTTATCCCAAGGGCCTCCTCTCGGGTTAGCAGGTATAGTCTCTAGTACTATGAATTGGACCACCTGTGTGTCGAATCTATGATACAAATCCAGATGTCGGCTCACTGGGGTGACCATTTTACAGTTGCCTGAATAATAGATGTGATCCCCAATCCCCTGTCGTAATTGTCGTCTTGTTTTGCCGACGTAGAACGCTCCACATCGGCAGAACATTAAATATACTAATCCTTGGGTGTTGCAGTCAGCTGAAAATTTAGGACAGAAGATCTCTCCGTTGGGTAGTTTGTAGCGCGTACCCTCCCAAATCCAGGGGCACCCCAGTGAGCTAATGCGTAAATGTGTCTAATGCAAAATTTAATGGAATGCATATGTAATTCCTCATATATTATAGACCTGGGATATCTTATATACTTTGTTTATGTAATATTGATTAATTCCAGCATTGGTGGTTCCTTTCCCCTGGGTCCAATTTTTTCCATCTGACTGGGGTTTTTTCGTCCCCCTGATCCCGCTCCCCTGGGTGGACCGAGCCGTCTGTGCCATTGGGCAGGCATGCGGCTGAAAGCGCCATTGTTGCCTGCTCGGTGCTGATCTCTCATGATCAGCCCTGGGACGTGGACACTGCGGCATGGGAGTTCAGCCACCAGGGGGAGCTCCTTTGTCACTGCGATAGGCGAGCACCGTTTCCTCCCAACCCCAGAATGATGGGCGTATGTTCCCTCTGATGCCGCAATCACCTGGGAGGCGGCGGGACAGTCCTGCTCATAAATAAGGCAGGAGATGGAGGAAACCGACGCGTTTCAGCACAACAGGCCGTCATCTGGGGTTATCCCCCTCCTGCCAGACATGCTATTTATAAAGTATGATTTCAATAACAAAAGACCCCCTGTAGGGGGCCGCAAAACGGAAGTCTCATTTCCGGTCACAAAATGGCGCCGGCGGCGTGCGTTCCACGCCTCTATCCGACACTATTAGAGTCCTCAATAGATGTGACTAGAAAGAGCAGCCAAGTTTTCTTTATGAATTAAGCGGATTTTCAGTGCTCATTGTGCAAAAATTAGCGTGAAAGTTGAAGTATATATGTGAAAAGGGAAAAGGAGAAAAACTTCCGGGTGTGGGTAAGATTCTTCATCTTCATCATATCCGGTGATACTTTAACCCCCACCCAGAAGTTTTTCTCCTTCTATTGAGGACTCTAATAGTGTCGGATAGAGGCGTGGAACGCACGCCGCCGGCGCCATTTTGTGACCGGAAATGAGACTTCCGTTTTGCGGCCCCCTACAGGGGGTCTTTTGTTATTGAAATCATACTTTATAAATAGCATGTCTGGCAGGAGGGGGATAACCCCAGATGACGGCCTGTTGTGCCGAAACGCGTCGGTTTCCTCCATCTCCTGCCTTATTTATGAGCTCTTGTTTTATTTGGAATATGTGAG
>BLSH010303923.1:562791-575710 GCA_018402905.1 Glandirana rugosa | reverse complement strand
AGCCTGTCTACAACGCGGCGGTACCGCCTGCGGTTCCGGCCAGCGTGTCGCCTTGGACGGTGGTCCTTGTCGCTGAAATTTTCGCGGAGACAAAAAGATAGTCGCCCCTTGGCGTCCGCCATGGCGGCGCAACATCTGTCCGAGTGTATGGAAGAGCTCCTGAAGGACCTGGAAGGCGGTCGCCTGATGGATGCGCCGCAGAAGGCTGAGTTTTTGCTAAAAGGTTTTAAGTACCTTTGTGATGCGGCCGTTGATTTACTGCCGATGTTATCCAGAATAAAGATATTTGCAGTCATACTCAGACGGATACTTTGGTTGCGTTCTTGATCTGGTGACCACGCTTCCAAAAAAGGTCTTTCTGACCTCCCTTTTCAGGGTGGACGTCTATTTGGTCCACATTTGGATGAAATTATTAAGGGCTTCACGGAAGGTAAGAGTACCTTCCTTCCAGAGCCCCGCAGGCGTGAGTTTCGCCATAGACGAAACATCGTTTTTTCGTGCCCCGGGTGCAGCAGGTAAAGGGACCCACCCCGGTAAGGTCGCTGCAGAGGTCGGAAGACGGCAGTGGCAGCGCAAGACCGAAAAGGTGGAGGACAAGTCCTCCTCAGCCTGATGGGTTGCCCCCACCCGGGTTTCAGGTGGGGGGACGTCACCTGGGGTTCGCAGACTGGTGGCTGGCTCACATTTCCGACCGCTGGGTCCGGGAGGTGGTGTCCACCGGGTACAGGATAGAGTTCAGTTCTCTACCCCCAGACAGGTTTTTCCCATCAAATTTAGGGCTCCCGCAGGAACGCCGGGAGGCTCTTTTTGGGGCTGTACAAGCACTCTCAGGCCAGGGGGTGATCATGCCAGTGCCTCCAGAAGAGAAATTTCGAGGGTTCTACTCGAATCTATTTGTGATTCCCAAAAAGGGGGGGGGGGGTTCGGCCCGTACTGGACCTGTAGGCCCTGAACCGGTATGTCAGGGCGCGGAAATTCCAGATGGAATCTATCTGCTCGGTCGTGGCCGCCGTTCATCAGGGGGAATTTCTGGCGTCTCTGGACATCAGGGATGTGTACCTCCATGTACCCATTCATCCACGACATCAGCGCTTCCTACGCTTTGCGGTGGGAGACCTCCATTTTCAATTTGTGGCACTCCCCTTCGGTCTGGCCTCAGCACCCCGAGTTTTCACAAAACTGCTAGCCCCGGTGTTGGCGTTGCTACGACAGAGAGGCATTGCGGTAGTAGCCTACCTAGACGACCTGCTCCTGCGAGCGGAGCCCACCTCGGCTCTGAAGGAGGAGGTGAGAATCACAATGACCTCACTGCAGGTCTTTGGCTGGTTGATCAACCTGCAGAAGTCGTCGGTCTCTCCATCCCGTCGCCTGGAGTATCTGGGTCTAATTCTAGACACAGTGCAGGCGAAGGTGTTCCTCCCTCCGGCCAAGTTGCTGTCTCTGCAGTTGGCAGTGCGCACCCTCTTGTCACACCGTCGGTTTTCATTACGGTTCTGTATGCGGGTGCTGTGGCTCATGGTCTCGTCGTTTGAGGCGATACCATTCTCCCAAAGTCACACTCGTCTCCTTCAGCGAGCAATTCTGGCTCTGTGGGACAGGTCCCCTCGGTCATTGGACCTTCTGATCCGTCTGAGCTCCAGACCAGGGCGTCTCTGACCTGGTGGCTTCGGGACTCGGCCCTGATTCAGGGGAAGTCGTTCCTGCCCCTTCAGTGGGTGATCATCACCAAGGATGCCAGTCTTTCAGGCTGGGGAGGGATCCTGGGGCAGCTGTCTGCCCAGGGCCATTGGTCGGCACAGGAAGTTCGCCTCCCCATCAACGTTCTGGAGCTGAGAGCAATCAGATTGTGCCTTTTTCACTGGACAGTGAGATTGCAGGGTCGTCCGATTCGAATTCAATCGGACAATGCCACAGCAGTGGCGTATGTGAACCATCAGGGCGGCACAAAGAGTCCAGCAGCTGCGGCGGAGGCAGCTCTGATACTACGTTGGGCGGAACATCATGTTCCGGCGATCTCAGCCATTTGCATTCCGGGTGTGGAGAACTGGCAGGCGGACTTTCTCAGTCGCCAGATGCTGGACTAGGGAGAGTGGTCTCTCCACCCGGAGGTGTTCAACCAAATTTGCCGCAGATGGGGGACGCCGGACGTGGATCTCATGGCATCCCGGTTCAATCACAAGGTGGAAACCTTTGTGTCCAGAATGAAGGATCCGTTGGCAGTGGCAAGGTCCCCCCTTTTCCGGTCATGGCTCATTCTACCTGGGCTGTTAGCACTTCCTGGGCTTTCAGACACCAGGCCTCGGTGTCACAGGTGTGCAAGGCGGCCACTTGGGCCTCGGTTCACACTTTCACTAAGTTTTATAAAGTTGATGTGTTTGCATCTTCGGATGCTGCTTTTGGCCGCAAAGTTTTGCAGGCGGCAGTGTAGGCGCATCTGGCGCCTCCTTAGAGGTTCAGTTGGGTACGTTTGTTAGCGTTTACCCACCCCTCTTTTTGACAAAGCTTGGGGACGTCCCCACATGACATGATGAGCTGCATCTGTCAGTGAACGATAGGAGAAAAAGGGATTTTATTAAAATTTACCGTAAAATCCTTTTCTCCGAGTTCACTGACAGACGCAGCACCCACCCCTCTGTGCTCTGTTCTTGTACGGCTTGTGTACGAACTGAAGAGCTATGCTATGAGGGGGTTTATGTAGGAAGAGAGGACGGCCCCCATGGGAGGAGCCAGCTGTTTCTTTTCCCTGCCTAGTTAACTCCTAGTGGGACAAGCATAAACCCCACATGTCATGATGAGCTGCGTCTGTCAGTGAACTCGGAGAAAAGGATTTTACGGTAAGTTTTAATAAAATCCCTTTTTCCCTATGCTTAATAAAACCTTTACTGTTTAAAAAAATATATGTTTATAACAATTCTATGAAGGTAGGTTTGTCTTTAATGGTGACAAGCAATGGGTCGACATGTTATCTATTGGTGTAATGTTGTAAACATTGCTTGGTCATATCCTGATAATATATTGTATTTAAGATACTGAACCAGAAAATAAAGGATGAGTAATGCATTAAAAAAAAAACACAACCACACCAAAATGTCAAGATTTCTGACAGGGTATGCAAACTTATGAGCCGAACTTTATATGTATATATATATATTTTGGGGGGTTAGCTCAATGGGGATCACGTTCCCTGGAAAAAGGTGGTCCAAACGGCAGGTTTTCTGAAAATCTGACTTGTAGCCAGGTTTATTTACAAGGTTGCATGTAGAAATCAAATAAACAAAACAGAAAATAAATCCTTGCCATCCAGACACTAACTAAACATAACCCATTTTCCTAACTCAGAGATGAAGGGCTTTTCCCAGGCACCCACAAAACAAAGATAATGCAAAACTTGAAAAATGGCTAATTGGGCCCAATTTGGACATTTTCACATTGGGGTGTACTCACTTTTGTTGGCAGCGGTTTAGACATTAATGGCTGTGTGTTGAGTTATTTTGAGGGGACAGCAAATTTACACTGTTATACAAGTAATTTCTTCAGTGTTGTCACATGAAAAGATATAATAAAATATTTACAAAAAATGTGAGGGAAAACGTAAAGTCTTTTCCCTACATGGCTCTAAAAAATAATTTGTTGTATCAGGTGGTAAAACACGGGGAGGATGAAGTAGAACAGCTAGTGGTTCCCAAACCCTTCCGCAGGATGGTGCTAGATCTGGCCCATGGTCATGTAATGGGGGGACATCTGAGTATGGACCAGACCAGGGAGAGAATAACCCAGAGATTCTTCTGGCCTGGGTTGTATGCAGACGTCAGAGAATACTGTGAATCATGCCCTGAGTGTCAGATGATGGCCCAGTCACCCCATTTTCATAGTCCCCTTGTCCCACTTCCCATAATTGAAGTGCCATTTGAGCGAATTGGCATGGATTTCGTGGGACCAGTAGTAAAATCTGCCCAGGGACACCAGAACATCCTGTTTTCCTGGACTATGTGACCTGCTATCCGGAAGCCATACCCTTGCGGAACACCTCCGCTAAGACTATCGCCAAGGAGCTGGTCCAGGTGTTTAGTCGGGTGGGGATCCCTAAAGAAATCTTGACAGATCAGGGTACCCCGTTCATGTCCAGAGTGACCAGAGAATCGTGCAACAAAATCTCCCATCTCTGTACCTCTCTGTTTACCACCCCCAAACTGAAGGTCTGGTGGAAAGATATAACAAGACCCTCAAAAGTATGTTAAAAAAGGTGGTGGATAAAGATGGGCGAAATTGGGATTTTTTGTTGCTGTACCTCATGTTTGCCATATGAGAGGTTCCGCAGGCGGTTACGGGGTATTCCGCCTTTGAACTCTTGTATAATAGACATCCCAGGGGGCTGCTAGATGTTGCAAAAGAGACGTGGGAAGGAGAGGCCACCCCATATAGAAGCGTCATAGAGCATGTATCCTTGATGCATGATCAAACTGCAGCTGTCCTGCCCCTTGTGCGAGAGTATATGGAGCGAGCCCAGGAAGTCCAGAGAAGGGTTTACAATCGGGGTGCCAAAACTCAGACTTTCACCCCTGGAGACAGAGTGCTGGTACTAGTCCCCATGGTTGAAAGTAAATTGCTAGCAAAGTGGCAGGGTCCCTTTAAGATTAGGGAAAGAGTGGGGGAAGTGAAAACAAAGTTTACCAGCCAGGGAAAAGGAAACTGGAAACCAGAGCAGATTTACCATGTTAATCTTTGTGGAAGGACAGAGAGATTTTATTGGCAGTGCCCACTCCCCAAACGGATAGGCTACCCCTGACCCCGGACGTCCTCATAACTGAGTCCTTGTCACTGACTCAACAAAATGACGTAAAGGAATTTATAAGTAAAAATAGAGACTTTTTCTCTCCCCTACCCGGCCTGATCACTGTAATACAACATGACATAGTTGCAGAACCAGGGGTCCGTGTAAATGAAAACAGTGGTGAGATGGCTTGAGCTTTGTGACAGGGTGCATTATCCTGCTGGAAGTAGTCATTAGAAGATGGGTACACTATAGTCATAAAGGGATGGACATGGTCAGCAACAATACTCAGGTAGGCTGTGGCATTTAAACGATGCTCAATTAGTGTGCCAAGAAATTATCCCCACACAATTATACCACCACCACCAGCCTGAAATGTTGATACAAGGCAGGATGGATCCATGCTTTCATGTTGTTTACGCCAAATTTTGACCCTACCATCTGAATGTTGCAGTTGGAATCGAGACTCATCAGTCCCGGCAACGTTTTTCCAATTTCGGTGAGCCTGTGCAAATTGTAGCCTCAGTTTCCTGTTCTTAGCTAACAGGAGTGGCACCCGGTGTGACCCATCTGCTTAAAGGTTCAATGTGTTGCGAGCTCATAGATGGTAGTCTGAATACCTTGGTTGTAATGAGTGTTTATTTGAGTTACTGTTGCTTTTCTATCATCTCAAACCAGTCTGCCCATTCTCCTCTGACATCAACAAGGAATTTTTGTTCACACAACAGCCACTCACTGGATATTTTCTCTGTTTTGGACCATTTTCTGTAAACCCTAGAGATGGTTGTGTGTGAAAATCTCAGTTTTTTAAATACTCAGACCAGCCCGTCTGGCACCAACAACCATGCCACGTTCACTTAAATCCCCTTACATACCCATTCTGATGCTCGGATTGAACTTCAGCAAGTCATCTTCACTATGTCTAGATTTCTAAATACATTGAGTTGCTGCCACGTGATTGGCTGATTAGCAATTTGTGTTACCAAGCAATTACCTAATAAAGTGGTTAGTGAGCATTTTATACATAACTCATTAATTTATGTTGATTTCTTCATTTGTATGTACTGTGATGTTATGCGAGGTGCGATACTGGACGGACGATATTTGTTGCCTCGCATACGTTCACTTGAAGTGGACTGGTGAGAGTCCGACCCTGGTTTTTCCAGCCACCTTGGCAGAGCTGGTTCTGGCCCGGAGTTTCTGGTTGACCCAAATCCCTCTCCAGCTGCTTGAAATAACCAGGAAGAAATCTCACTTGAGCTCACCCTGGGACTCAGTATGCTTAGACTGAGAGAGCTAAGACCTTGAGTTATTGGTTGCTCCAAGGACTGCAAAAGAAAAGGTTTGCCTTTATTTGTTTGAAGGTGTCAGGGACAAGCCCAACATCATATAGAGAGGTATCCGGATTTGTATTAGTCTAGCGCTGGATGGCAAGGTTTTGTTTTTGCTATTGTTTTGTTTGTTTTATGACCTGCAACCCTTACCAAATAAAACTGCCAGCCTGCCAGATTTTAAGAAAGTTTGCCTACAAGTTGCCTTCTTCCCAGAAAAGTTGATCCACACGAGCTAATCTCCCACACATGGTGGACTCAGCGGGCACCTTTCCAAAATGGAGGAGATGTCAAAGACCTTGCTACAGATGACTGCAGCCCAGCGGGAGACCAACCTCCAGGTCGCACAAGCCGATGCAGCGCAGCGGGAGGAGAGTCGCCAGGCTGCTGCAGCACAGCAGGAGAAAAGTCGCCAGTCTGCTGCAGCACAGCAGGAGAAAATTCACCAAGCAGGAGGAAACTGCACGAGGCGAAACGCCAGGCCGCTGCAGCACTGCTGGAGTCGAATCGCCAGACCCTGGCGGCTCAGCCGGAAATTAATCTCCGGTTTATGGAGGCTCTAGTGAAGTTAAAGAAGGGGCCTGCACCTACCGTGGCAGTGGAAAAAAAGTTGGTACGCGCCTCTTACCACCTGCAGAAGAAGACACCTGCGGATGACGTAGAGGCGTATCGCACGACTTTTGAAAGAGTCACTCTTCGCAAAGGATGGCCATTAGAACAGTGGGCGGGACTGTTAGCACCATTCTTGACCAGTGAACCCCAAAAAGCCTATTTTGATCTAGAACCAAATAAGGCCCCAGGACTATGAGACTCTAAAAGCAGAGATACTCACACGCCTAGGGGTCACCATAGCAGTCCGGGCCCAACGGGTACATCAGTGGACCTACAGCACAACAAGCCACCTCCCTCGCAGATGTTTGACCTGGTCCACCTCACCAGGAAGTGGCTACAGCCGGAGACTTTGCCAGGTCCCCAGATTGTAGTCATGGACCGCTATCTACGTGCGCTCGCTGCTTTAAGAAAATGGATCGGTAATGGGGACCCCAAAACCGCCAACCAACTCATGACTGACTGACTGATGACTTGTTGAACCCATCTGCGAGTAATAAAACTGCTGTAATGACTAATGAGACTATGGGCTCTAGACCTGGAGACTGGCCAAAGAAGCCAGGAGGTCTTGGGGACCCTTGAGAGGACTGGGTATAGAGCACATACATGGCTACCGATGCCATGCATATTGCTGCTATTTGTCCCCTGAATGATGAACCCATGCAATGCGATTATACTTATGTGAATAGAGGCGCCTTTCTCTTTTTGCACAGGTCGCATATACAGCATCATGTTCAGGTCGCATGGAGCAGCAGGTGTGTGTGATTTCTATTGATGGTACACCAGTCACTGCACTGCTTGACTCTGGTAGTGTGGTAACGTTGGTCAAAAGCAATTGTGTAAATTCTGCAAGGTTACACCGTAGCACTGTCGGGGTCATCTGCATCCATGGGGACACTCGTGACTACCAGACGGCGGTGGTTGAGATTGACACCCCTTGCAACAGTGTGACCCATTCAGTGCGGGTGGTACCTTACCTGCTTCATGAAGCCCTAGTGGGGAGGGATTTCCCCTACTTTTGGAGGTTATGGGAAGGCAGAGAGAGTCTGGAGGATAGAGCTCCCCCTGCTGAGGAAGCACAGGAGCTCTCATCAGACCCTTTTTGCCAAATGGAAGGGGAGACTCGTGACAGGACGAGGAAGAAGGATACCCTCTTCCTTTTCCTGTAATGGCTGGGGAGCCGGAGGAGCTGGAAGATAGCTCCCAGCTGGTGGCTAATGACCCGGAAAATGTCTGACCCTGACCGTGAGAATGAACAGAATGTAGTACATGACTTTAGAGGTCCGGAGAGACCTGTACAGAACAACTATGCAATGTTACCCTCATTAAAGCCAGGGAAAATGTTAAGGTGATAGATGGGGAACCCTTGGAACCTATTTTGGCAGCGTCTTTTCCCTATATGGCTCTGAAGAACCAGTTGTTGAATCAGGTGGTGAAACACAGGGAGGAGGAGGTAGAGCAACTAGTTGTTACCAAATCCTACCACAGGATGGTGTTGGACTTGGCCCATGGGCATGTAATGGGGGGACATCTGGGGGATGTGGAGAAGACCAGGGAGAGAATAACCCAGAGGTTCTTCTGGTCAGGGTTGCATGCAGATGTCAGAGTATTGTGAATCCTGCCCTGAGTGTCAACTCTCTGTGCCCTCGCCCCATTTTCGTAGTCCCCTTGTTCCACTGCCCATAATTGAAGTGCCTTTGGAAAGAATTGGCATGGATCTCGTGGGACCCATAGTAAAGTCTGCCCCAGGACACTAGCACATCCTAGTGATACTAGATTACGCAACCCGCTATCCTGAAACCATACCCTTGCGGAACACCTCCGCTAAAACTATCGCCAAGGAGTTGGTCCCGGTATTTAGTCGGGTGGGGATCCCTAAAGAGGTCTTAACAGATCAGGGCACCCCATCTATGTCCCGTGTAACCAAGGAATTGTGCAAGTTGTATAAAATCTCCCATCTCCATACCTTGGTCTACCACCCCCAAACGGATGGACTTGTGGAGAGGTTTAATAAAACGCTTAAAAGCATGTTGAAAAAGGTAGTGGAAAAAGATAGGAGAGATTGGGATATGTTGCTGCCGTATCTCATGTTTGCCATATCAGAGGTTCTGCAGGTGTCTACAGGGGTACTTCCCATTTGAACTCTGGTGTGGTAGACATCCCCAGGGATTGTTAGATGTTGCCAAAGAAACATGGGAAGGAGAGGTCACCCCACATAGGAGCATCATCAAGCATATTTCCTAGATGCAGGATCGAAACGCAACGTTCCTGCCCCTGGTACGGAAACAGGCAGCAGGAACAAATCTATCATATTAACCTCTTAAAAGCATGGAAGGACAGAGAGGCTTTGTTAGCCGTGCCCCCTCCTCAAAAATATAGGGTACCAATGACGCCGGACGTCCCCCTGATGGAATCCTTTGTCAGTAGCCCAACAACAGGACGCTAAAGAGTTTGTAAACAAAAATAGAGACTTTTTCTCCCCTTTGCCTGGACTGACCACAGTGATTCAACATGACATAATCACAGAGCCAGGTGTTCGCGTAAATGTTAAACCTTATTGAATACCTTAGACTAGGCGTGAGGCAGTAACAAAGGAGATACAGAACATGTTAGAGGTGGATGTGATAGAGGAGTCCCACAGTGACTGGTCGAGTCCCATAGTGCTGGTCCTGTAATGACTTTAGAAGACTGAATAGCTAGTCCAAGTCTGATGCGTATCTGATGCCTCAGGTCAACGAACTTGTGGATCATTTGGGAGGGGCCTGGTACATAACAACCCTGGACCTAACTAAGGGCTACTGGCAGACACCCCTAACAGAGTCAGCCAAGGAGAAAACAGCCATTTCTACTCCCGAAGGCTCCTTCCAGTACAAGCGAATGGCGTTTGGTCTGCATGGGGCTTCAGCATCATTCCAGAGGATGATGGACAAGACGTTAAGACCACATCGTCCCTATGCAGCCTACTTGGATGATGTGGTCATCCACAGTCCTGATTGGGAATCCCATTTGCCCTGAGTGCAAGCGGTTGTGGATTCCCTCAGGAAAGCAGGGCTCACAGCCAACCCCAAAAAGTGTGCTATCAGTCTCGAGGAGTTCAAATACCTTAGCCACATTATTGGGCGGGGACTCGTTAAACCACAGAACAACAAACTAGAGGCAGTCCAGAAGTGGCCCCAACCCGAACTAAAAAGCAGATGCGTGCATTCCTGGGGATCACAGGGTACTATAGGCGCTTCATACCGAACTTTGCCATCATTGCCATTCCCCTAACAAACCTGACAAGGGGCTGAGGGTCGGTTATGGTGAAGTGGAGCTGAGCCAAGAAAGCATTTCAGGAGTTAAAGCAAGCCCTGTGTGTACAACTGACGCCTCTGATGTGGGTCTATGGGCAGTACTGTCCTAGATCAGAGATGGAGAGGAGCACCCAGTTTTATACCAAAGCCGGAAGCAGAACTGGCACAAGAAAAATTATGTTCAGAAGGAGTGTCTCGTGACTAAATGGGCCTTGGAGAGCCTAAAGTATTATCTATTGGGCAGGCTGTTTAGATTGGACATCGACCATGCCCCCTGAAGTGGATGTGCGACAACAGGGAAAAAAATAGTTAGGTGACAAGGTAGTTTTTGGCTCTACAGCCCTATAAATTCACAGTGGAACATAGGGAGGGAAAACTGCAAAACAGTGCAGATGCCCTTTCTTGGGTCCACTGTATGGGGATAACAGTTGCTCAGCTGCAGGGGCTTGAGCAGAGGGGGGGATATAAGACGTTATACGAGGTGCGATATTGGACGGGCGATATTTTTCGCCTCGCATGCATTCACTTGGAGTGGACTGGTGAGAGTCCGGCCTGGGTTTTTCCAGCCACCGCGACAGAACTGATTCCGGCCTGGAGTTTCTGGTCCACCCAAATCCCCTCCAGCTAGGAAGAGATCTCACTTGAGCTCACCCTGTGACTCGGTATGCTTAGACTGAGAGAGCTAAGACCTTGAGTTATTGGATGCTCCAAGGACTGCAAAAGAAAAAGGTTTGCATTTGTTTGTTTGTAGGTGTCAGGGACAAGCCCAACATCATATAGAGAGGTATCCGGATTTGTAGTAGTTTAGCGACGGGTGGCAAGGTTTTGTTTTTGCTATTGTTTTGTGAGTTTTATGATTTGCAACCTTTACCAAATAAATCACCAGCCTGCCAGATTTTTGCCTACAAAAGTTTGCCTACAAGCTGCCCTCTTCCCAGGAAAGGTGATCCACACAAGCTAATCTCCCACAGTACATATTTTTTGGTACACATGCTGATGATTTAAAGTCAATATTAATCCCTAATACACCATTTAATTAAGATGAGATCTTTCCTCTGGATCTAGCAATCGCAGCGCAGAATGCTGGTGTCTTCTCTTGTACTTTACCTTCTTGTTCACAAGTGACAGAGACTGTTTAAAAAGATCAACAAATGTAAAATGTCCCTAATCTTTGTGGTTTATCATGCAACATGGATATTCTAGGTCTCTGCAAGTTTTGTCTTATTTATAATATGCCCAGAGTTAAGGTGGCCATGGATGGGTCAAACTTTGGCCAGCTCAGCAGGGACCATGGAATTCCAATCCATGTGCGGCCACCACAGTTTCACCACCCTGTTGGATAAAAGCCACTCGATGCAGCACTGATCTGTGTATTATGATAGTGGGGCAGTCTCCCTGCTGTCAGAATACAATACAGCTGTGGGGAGGACACCCCCATCCACGTTGCAGGTGTTGATGGGGGAGCCCTCCCTGCAACGTTAATGTATTTCATTCAGCCTGCTGGCTGAACAAAAATCATTGAACCGTGAACCAGCTTTACCAACCTGAGATCTGTCTGGTTATGTGGTGTAAACCTATTAGATATGATGTATACTCATAAATATCAAAAGTTAACTCTTATTTTCTTTTCTATCCTATCTAGGAGAGAGATTTGTCTCCAGAGGAGATGGATGGTGAGTCTTTTGCTGTTGGCATTTATCTAAAAGCAGCCGATTAGGTTGTTATGTAACCTGGTTACAGTCTGGATTTACAGTGATTCTGGGTATTTGCTCACTTCTGTTATCCAAGATAAGTAAAGGCAAAGTAAGGTTAAAGCATTACACATATAGGATCTGTTATCCATCGAGAAGCCCATTATCCCTTTGCTGATTTGCAGATGCCTCATTAACAATATTGGACTAATTAAAATGTCTAAGGGTGATCTGCTTGAAATAATAATTGTAACCAATCAACACTAACTTTTTTCTTGAAATGGGAGACCAACTAATGTGCAAATTAACTGTCCTCCAGTATCCCCCTGAACTTTGTTCCCACAGGCATGCGCAGGGGCTGTTCCAGGTGTGCCTGGGCACACCCTAATCACCCCATGCAGCGCAGATTCCTCCTGCTGATATTTTACCAAAGCCCCCAAATGAGGCTCCTACAAAAATGTAAAAAAAAATAATAAAAAATACAATTGTAAAAGACAATACAAAAATAAAATATAAAAAAAACTACTGACACATTCCACTGCCCTACTGACACAGTCAACTGCCCCACTGACACCAACCTCTGTCCTACCGACACCATCCACTGCCCCACTGACACCAACCTCTGCTCTACTGACACATCCACTGCTCCACTGACACCAACCTCTGCTCATTGACACATCCACTGCTCTACTGACACCATCCACTGCTCTACTGACACCGTCCACTGCCCCACTGACACTGTCCACTGCCCCACTGCCACCAACCTCTGCCTTACTGACACATCCACTGCTCTATTGACACATCCACTGCTCTACTGACACCAACCTCTGCTTTACTGGCACATCCACTGCTCTACTGACACATCCACTGCTCTACTGACACCGTCCACTGCCCCACTGACACCAACCTCTGCCTTACTGACCCATCCACTGCCTTACTGACACCAATCTTTGCCATACTGACACATCCACTGCCCCACTGACACCAACCTTTACCTTAATGACACACCCACTGCTCTACTGACACAAACCTCTGCCTTACTGACACATTCACTGCTCTACTGACACATACACTGCTCTACTGACCCCAAGCTCTGTGTTACTGACACATCCACTGCCCTACTAACACCATCCATGTTTTAATACATTTTAAAACGTTTTTTTATATATAAGTACCTACCACAATCATCCCGTCACCTACACAGTCATTGTGTCTCGAACCCCA
>BLSH010303923.1:503289-515077 GCA_018402905.1 Glandirana rugosa | reverse complement strand
TCGAGTGCGTGTGGGTGGTACATGATATAATTTGCTGCTCAGTGACTGCAGTATTCTAGTCTGCATCTCCCCAAGGTAATACTGAAAATCTGGCCTGTTGGTGGGTCCCGAGGACCGGAGTTGAGAACCACTGTGCTAGCATAGTTGGTACACTACTAGGAAACAGTGCTGTGGAAACAAGTTATTAGGGGGAAGTATTGCAGGGAATAACTGTAAACACACAGTTCTGGCCTATAAATTATGGATATAAAAAAGTGGATTTCAGCTTTACTGTGATTGTATGCATGTCTCCTGCTAGTATGGTACTAGAACTGTCTGCTTTAAGTGTTATGACAGACTGTGTTTTATTATAGTGGGAGGTCGTGTTGACTTTGAGGATTTTGTAGAGCTCATTGGTCCAAAGATGCTGGCAGAAACAGAAAACATGGTGGGTGTGCGTGAGCTGAAGATTGCCTTCAAAGAAGTAAGTTGTTTGCAGACTCCTCTGGGTCACACAATTCTTAAAGCTGGACTCCAGTCTTACCTTCAGTTTTGAACAGTTGTATAGCCTCCTCTCCTGTACTGAAATGGATTACTCGGATTTCACTGCGCATTATAAGTTGCAGGAAATCAGATAGAGCCCACCTCATTCCTGGCTGAAGAATGTGATATCACTTTACAAGCTTACAATAAGGCACTTTTTTCATATTGGATTTCAGGTTTTTCAATCATGGAAGCTCAAAACATGGGGGTTGTTACCTAAGCCAGTGGTTCTCAACCTCAGTCCTCAAGTACCCCCAACAGGCCATATTTTGGGAATTTCTCTTACATAAAATAGCTGTCCAAAATACCAAGCCAATTACTAATTTAACCACTTCAGCCCCGGAACGATTTCACACTTTAGGACCAGAGCACTTTTTGTGATTCGGCACTGCGTTGCTTTAACTGACAATTGCGTGGTCGTGCAACGTACCCAAACGAAATTTGCGTCCTTTTTTTCCCCCACAAATAGAGCTTTCTTTTGGTGGTATTTGATCACCTCTGTGTCATTTCTGATCGCCGCTATAAACAAAATAAGAGCGACAATTTTGCAAAAAAAAAAAAAAAACAACAAATTTCTTACTTTTTGCTAAAATACAAATCAAAAAAAATTATATAAAATTTTTTTTTCCATTGGTCTTGGCCGATTTATATTCTTCCTCATATTTTTGGTAAAAAAAATTGCAATCAGCATTTATTGATTGGTTTGCGCAAAAGTTGCCACGTTTACGGACGATGAGCATTAATTTCTGGGGTTTTTATTTTTTTTTACTAGTAATGGCGGCGATCTGCGATTTTTAGCGGTACTGCGATATTGCAGCAGACATGTCGGACCATTTTGATACTTTTTTGGGACCATTGGCATTTATACAGCGATCAGTCCTATAAAAATGCATTGATTACTGTGTAAATGCCATTGGCAGTGAAGGGGTTAACCTGGAGGGGGCGCTCTAAGGGTTAAATGTATTCCCTAGGCGTGTTCTAACTGTATGGGGGCTTGGCTGGCAGGGGGAGGGGAGTGATCACGGCTTCCATATACAGGAAGCCTGTGATCACAACCCTTCCCCCTCTATGAGAATGGAGATCCATGTTTACATACACGGACCTCCGTTCTCTCACTGCGGGGGCAAAAATAGAAAAACCCTCAGAAGAAAGGGACTTTAGGCATACCCAGATCGGAAACATATAGACACCATGGATCATAAATTATCTTAATATTTATTGTTGTAAACGTGTAACAACCAACTAAAGCCAGGATATGAACACTGGTAAAATTGGAGATCACATGGACAAAACATAACAAGACAAAACAAAGCAAAAGCACCGTGCTATGACATATGGTGGTAAAAGAACCCCCAGAGTTGGAGAAAGGCTGCAAGAAAATCCGACGGGTTTCGAGACAGTTGACGGACTCTTCTTCAGGGATGTTACAGATGGGGTTCGTTTTTGAACAAGCAGACCAAATAAGGCACCAAATGGCCCTCTCTGAGTAGGAAGAGGGTAGATCTTCACATATAAAATGGTGATGCCAAAAAGTGTTGGCTATATGTAAAAGGTTAAAAGGTTACATTCAAAATAAATATTAAGATAATTTACGATCCATGGTGTCTGTATGTTTCCGATCTTGGTATGCCTAAAGTCCCTTTCTTCAGAGGGTTTTTCTATTTTTGTTCAATTTTGGGATGTTGGCATACATTCAGAGTCATCACCACTACTGCCTTTTGTCTCACTGCGGGGGAGCCATCGCGGGGAGCCAGCGGAGATAGAGTCCGCCCTACCGGCTCCCCCAGAACACAGTGAGCTTGCGCGCGCGCCCGCTCACAGTGAGCAATCTCACAGCTCTCGTCATATGACAGTGGTTTACGATAACGAGCCATCTTGCCACCGTCAAACTGCGGTTGGCGGTCGGCAAGTGGTTAAGACCCTCCAACTGTTAGTGCTATTTGCTTACATTCACCATTTGTTGTGACACACTACCCCCCGTGCAATGGACCCGCACCTATTCTACCAGAAAAAAAAAACCCTGGCATTATTGCACTGTTTGCCAACAGGGAGATGGGAAAGTTCCTCCTCTGACCATCTTTGCCAGAAGAGAAGTGCTTCTGCACTTCCCTTTCACTGTGCCAGTAGGGAGATCCCATTGACCTGCTCTGATATAGACACAGTGCCTTGAAAAAGTATTCATACCCCTTGACATTTTCCTCATTTTGTCATGTTACAACCAAAAAGTCTGCAAAAGTCTTGAGACTGGGGCAGAGGTTCACCTTCCAGCAGGACAATGACCGTAAACATAGTCAGAGCTACAATGGAATGATTTAGATCAAAGCATATTAATTTGTTGGAGTGTCTCAGTCATAGTCCAGACCTAAATCCATTTGAGAATCTGTGGCAAAGACTTGAAAATTGCTGTTCACAGAAGCTCTCCATTAAATCTCTCAGAGCTTGAGCTATTTTGCGAAGAAGAATGGGCAAAAGTTTCACTCTCTAGATGTGCGAAGCTGGTAGAGACATCCCCAAAATGACTTGCAGCAGTAATTGTAGTGAAAGGTGATTCTACAAAGTATTGACTCAGGGGGGCTGAACACAAATGCACAGCACACTTTTCACATATTTATTTGTAAAAAATTTGGAAAACCATTTATCATTTTCCTTTCACTTCACAATTATGTGCTCCTTTGTGTTGGGCTATCACATAAAATCCCAATAAAATACATTTACGTATTTGGTTGTAACATGACAAAATGTGGAAAATTTTCAAAGGGTATGAATACTTTTTCAAGGCCCTGTATATATAAATATAAACACATATATGCACACACAAGCATGTGTGTTTGAGCTTTGGGGTGCGCACACTTATGCTTCAGTTTATGCATAGACAGTAAGCGCGGTAGAGAGCTATTCCTGTTCATTCATTCTGTGTAACTGAGGCTGCAGAGAAGGAGATTGAGGGCTGTGTCCTCATTCACTTTGCTCTGCCTCAAGGGTGGAACATCAGAGGTCTGTTTAGGCCCCTGATATCTCACTAAAGCCCCCCAATGGAACTCCTAAAAAAATGGTAAAAAATATTTAAAAAAAAAAAAAAAAGGTAAAAAAATAAAATAAGAATAAAAAACGACTGACACCTGTAGCGGAACTGCCAGGTTCACACTTGCAACCGGGCCCTGGTGTTTCGCCGCCGGGCTCAGAGGGAGGTACCCGGACCAGGGGTCACGGGGGCCCTTCATGGTTTCTCATACCAGACCCTGAGGGTCCTAGTTACACCACTGATTCCATGCCTTAAGGCAAAAAATGTCCAGCGTGTGCCCGTCTGCAGTGGCACTCTCTCTCACAGGACACAGGGGCAGCAGTGGGAGCCAACTGCTGTCAATGAAGTCCTGTGGGGTGGGGGAAGTGCTAAGCCCCACTGTGTGCGTCTATGGACGCACACAGCTTGGCCCGGGAGTGCACTCACACGAGTACCCCCATACAAACTGGCTTGCTGTGGCAGCACTGGAAGAAGAGGAGTGGAGAGCCCTTGTGGGGGTCCCCAGAAGAGAAAGTAAAGGGCTGCTACGTGCATTGCACCAAGCAGGTATGTTTTTTATTTTAGGAAAAAAAAATATCCATTAAGAAACATTTTAAATTGAACAATTGAATAAACTCTAGACCTGTAACAAAGACCATCTGTTAGACCAGGGATAAGCAATTAGCGGACCTCCAGCTGTTGCAAAACTACAAGTCCCATCATGCCTCTGCCTCTGGGTGTCATGCTTGTGGCTGTCAGAGTCTTGCTATGCCTCATGGGATTTGTAGTTCTGCAACATCTGGAGGACCGCTAATTGCATATCCATGTGTTAGACCATTGCTTGACCTCTAAAGTCCTTGGCACTCTCACCTATCTGAATTTGCTGTAATTTAACAAACAATGAAACCCTTTTAGGCCTGGCTCACACTTATGCATTTTTTAGTGCATTTTCAGTTTGGCAGAAAAACACTACAGCCCATTTAACATGGTTTCCTATGGATGTAGTTCACATCTATGCATTTTATGGAAAAGGCCAGGGACCTTTTTCTAGTTGTTGGTTCCATGGACTTTAATGGATGAAACATACGTATTGAAAAATGCAAACTGCAACCGGCATAGATGTGAATAAGGCCTTAGAACAGTGGGAAAATGTGGCTGGAGCTAGAAACTCCACTGCAGAGATGGCTGCCTATAGATATTCAACATATACATATAAGGAGCAAATGGATGATGTGACCATATGCAATCTATTTAAAAACTAATATTCACACAAAAAAAAGCAGAAAAGTTAAAGGACGTTTAAATGCATGTCAGTTGTTTAAATGACAGACAGACCTCCATCTATCATAAATTATTAGAGAAGTATAGCTAATCATAAAAGCATGTGTTGCTGTAATAATAAAAGATATAGCATAGCCATTTATGTGTTATTTCTTTATTCCAGTTTGATATGAATGGAGATGGCCATATTAGTGGTCTAGAACTCAGTGATGCTGCACAGAGTTTCTTAGGAGAACAGCTGAATCCCAGTGAAGTTCAGGAGATCATCCATGATGTAGACCTTAATGGAGATGGCAGAGTTGACTTTGATGGTAAGCATACCACATCCCTGTGACCACCTGATGTGATTTTCAATTACAAATGTATGGAATTGAAAAGGAATCTGACTATTGCTGGGCTTCTCATTGGACATACATATTCAGCACAAATAAACCCAGAAGTTTTTGCTCACAATGGACATACAGTAGGGACTAAGATTTATACCACTTAGTTCAACACTTTGGTGCAATTTGCATTTTCTATAAAAACATTTCAGTTTTTATGTAATATAATTGTCCCCTTGCATATACCACCTATGATGTTCCTACTCTCTGCTGAATGGTCATTCATTGTGCTTCTACATGACAGGACCTACAGCATTTTAAAAAATATATCACAGCACAAAAGCCTGAATGTCAAGAAAAGGTTAACTAGTAGTAGTGACATTCAGCTGGACATGTTCTATGAAGTCACCTCTTCCATTCTAATTAGTGTTGGGAACCCCAGTATTTATATCCACACAAGTAGCATAGTCACCCTAATCCGCTCACCATGCAATGGGTCAAGGCAGACTATAGTTGTTGGCAAACGGAATTGGAGGTGTAAAAGTAGTGGAAAATAATCCCATCCTTTGGTGTCAATAAAAATGCTTCTGCTATGTTAATCCATCATTTTACATGGCTGAAGATGTAAATTGTCAAATCACTGATTATCGAAGTTAAAACAACAAACCATGTGGAAGACAGATGGTGTTGAAGGCCCTCAAACATCTTCGTGCCCATGGCTCAGGCGGACCCGATGTTTGCCGGTGAGCCGCGACTGCTGGCCACAGCTGAAAAACAGGGAACCGCCGATGTAAACACAGCGATTCCCCACGCTGTCAGGCAGTATGACAGAGATCTACTGATCCCTGTCACTGGGATCAGTTAGATCTCTCATGCTCCTGACAGCCCAGCCCCCTCACAGTTAGAACACGCCCAGGTAACACAGTTAACCCCTAGAGTGCCCACCCAGGTTAACCCCTTCACTGCCAATGACATTTATACAGTAATCAGTGGACATTTAAATTTCCGATCGTTCTATAAATGCCACTGCTCCCAAAAAATTGTCAAAAATGTCCGACATGTCTGCCCCAATATCGCAGTCCCGATAAAAATCGCAGATCGCCGCCATTAATTACCAGTAAAAAAAATTTTGTAAAAACGCCAGAAATGAATTCTCCTGGTTTATAAACGCTGCAACTTTTATGCGAAGCAATCAATAAACGCCGATTGCGATTTTTTTTTTTTAATCAAAAATATGAGGAAGAATATAAATCAGCCAAAACCGATGAATACTTTTTTTATATATATATATTTTTTTTATTTTAGCAAAAAGTAAGAAATATTGTTTTTTTTGCAAAATTGTCGCTCTTTTTTTGTTCATAGCGGTGATCAGAAATGACGCAGAGGTGACCAAATGCCACCAAAAGAAAGCTCTATTTGTAGGAAAAAAGGATGCAAATTTTGTTTTGGTACAAAGTCGCACGACCGCGCAATTGTCAGTTAAAGTGACGCAGTGCCAAATCGCAGAAAGTGCTCTGGTCCTAACGTGGGAAATTCTTCCGGGGGTGAAGTGGTTAAAGTAGCAGAATGGAGGGTTGTAATCCATCAGATTTTTTTTCTCCAGCCATCAGTGTCCCATTGCAGAGATTTCCCTTCAGTTCCTGTCCCATAGCCAAACAGGAAGGGTCAATTAAGGGCATTCCTTGGGGACCCCCAGGTCACCAGAACTAGTGTCCCCATTGAAAGATTTCCCCTCCAATACTTTTCTGTGGACAACCCAAAACTTTTTTACTTTCACTTTCAATGATAATGGGAAACAGAACAAATAGAGAGGGTCAATCTGCTTAATGTGGTACAGACAGCAATAGAAATTGACAGGTGTTCTAATCCCTCTACACTCTATCCAAAACCCCCCCGAAAAAGTTTTGCCTCTAGTTATACTTTAGGCCTCATGCACACTGGACGTTTTTACAGCTGCTGTTTTTAGCTGCAGATGTTTTTTTCTGCAGTCAATAAACTCTCCATCATGTTATCCTATATCAGGGGTGCCCAACCTTTTGAAGAGCGAGGGCCACTTTAGCAACTTGGCAGCTGGTTGTGGGCCACAATGAGCGTAGCGGGCAGATGACAGGTCTGTGTCCACTCTGCATGTGCAGAGCAGACACCGACACAGCCCACTCTACTCTATGGGCCCT
Source organism: Glandirana rugosa (assembly GCA_018402905.1). NCBI lineage: Eukaryota > Metazoa > Chordata > Amphibia > Anura > Ranidae > Glandirana > Glandirana rugosa. The sequence continues at coordinate 507,776 of BLSH010303923.1, read as the reverse complement.
CCAATCAGCCCAGACAGAAGGGGACAGATCCCCTTCTGTTTTTTCAAGCAGATCGGATTGGAGATAGGGGGTGTAAAAGGACGCAGGTCCGTTTAAATCTGCCACTCTATAGAGGTGAATGGAAGGTCCGAGTGGGTCCGCCTGAAAAACAGACAGTTGGACCCAATTGGACCGATCGTGTGAAAGGGGCCTAAGGATGCTTTCACACAGATGCACTGTGGTTTACCCACACCTCAATCTTCACTTCTTCCTCAGGATTCCTGCAGGCATCGCTGGCTGCTGCTGTTCCCCAGGTGGGTATGGCTGGTGGCTGCTGCTGGCTGTCTTTCAGGGCAGGTACTGCTGGTGGGTACTGCTGGCTGGTACTGGTGGGTTTGCTTGCTGGTACTGGTGGATACTGCTGCCAAGTACTGCTGGCTGGTACTGGCAAGCACTGCTGGCATGTACAGGTGCATACTGCTGGCTGGTACTGGTGGAGACTGCTGGCTGGTACTGTTTCATACTGCTGGTTGGTACTGGTGGGTACTGCTGGCTGGTACTTCTGGGTACTGGTGGCTGGTACTTCTGGGTACTGGTGGATACTGCTGGCTGGTATTGTTGGGTACTGGCTGGTACTGCTGGGTGGTACTGGTAGTTATTGCTGGCTGGTACTTCTGGGAAAGGGTGGTTGTTGCTGGCTGGTACTGGTAGCTCATACTGCTGGGGACTGGTACTTCTGGGTCCTGGTGGCCGGTACTTCTGAGTACTGGTGGGTACTGCTGGCTGGTACTTCTGGGTACTGGTGGCGGATACTGGTACTTTGGGGTACTGGTGGGTATTGCTGGCTGGTTTTTGATTCCCTTATACCCGTCATCAGTGTGACAGGAGCTGCCATGGAGGAAGCATGGAGAGCAGAGCCGATGCTTCCTGTATTGCTCCTGTCACAGGCGGAGCACATTTGATATGACTCTGCTTGTGAAAGGGCTGGCGCTATACAGGAAGCATCGGCTCTGCTTCCACTAGCACTGGCTCCGTTCTTCACACTGACGCTCAGGGATGGCTGGTCGGGAACTTGCAATCTGGGCTTGCCGACTCACCATGCCAGAGCAAGAGCTGTGGGCTACCTCAGAGGGCACCGCAGGCCAGCAGTTGGGCACCCATGTCCTATGTGTTCATGCACACATAGGCAGTTAGCAACTGTTAGGATGTTTTTTGAGCTGTAAAAAAAAATCCAAGACCAGTGGGCTCTGAGAGACGTTTTTCAGCTGTAAAAACGCGGCCAAACGCCACTTACCAACGTTTTTGGACGTTTCAGATCAATTGAGGAGAAAAAAAAAATGCTCTCCTCTAAAATGCAGCTAAACGCGGCTTCACCAACGTTTTTGGTCCATATTAAAAAAAAAAAAATTGCTACTGCTCTAAAACGCTAGTGCAAAACGCTGAAGAACTCACTGCAAAGCTACTGACGATTTTAGAATGTTTTTTTAATGTCCAGTGTGCATGAGGCCTTAACCTCCCTAGCGGTAATCCCGAGTGCTTTGTCCAGTGCCCTGCCTGCACTTTTACCATTCTTTCTGCCTGGAAACTTGAGAAAGTCCATGGCATTCAAAAATTGTCCCTCTACGTCAAAAGCAGTTTTGGACCAGCTAGAAATTAGCGATAGTGAATTAGAATCACAGAATTGAGCGTCATGAGACACTGAAAGACGACAGCGACTATTCTGCGATTGAGCAAATTTCAGTGTTTATGATTTGATTACATTATTGAATAACAATTATTTTTTTTTTTTTTGAATTATTCATAGTTATTATATTATAATTTATGATTTCATGTGTCAAGCTTTTTCATACTCAGGATGTCTACTAGACTCTTGCTTGGACAATATGTAAGTGAGTTATTCCTAAGGTTACATACACACAGGCATTGTGAAAAATTAGCTGTAAAGCTAGTACTGACGCCAATAAAAAGGCACCTGAAAAATGTGATTTTATTAGCATTGGCATCAATGCACGTTTTTCAGCGCTAGCTTTCAGCAGTGTTTCTCTGCCTCTATTCAAAATCAATGGATCCCTATGGGAGCCCACTGATTTGAATAGAAGTCGCACCAGAAGTCGGATCATGATGATCCGAATTTGCGGTGCAACTTGTGTGCTGAGGATCTTGAAGGGGAACCCCCACATAAATGAAAAACAAAATTGCATAGGGTTCCCCTCCAAGAGGTTTCCAGACGCTTCAGTCTGGTATGGATTTTAAGTAGGGATGGGCCAAACACCCCCCGCTTCGGTTTGCACCAGAACATGCGAACAGGCAAAACATTTGTGCGAACATTCGAACACCGTTAAAGTATATATGACCCGAACATGAAAAATCAAAAGTGCTCATTTTAAAGGTATATATGCAAGTTATCGCCCTAAAAAGTGTATGAGGACCTGGGTCCTGTCCTAGGGGACATGTGTCAATGCAAAAAACAAAGTTTTTAAATCTATAGTTTTTTCAGGAGCAGTGATTTTAATAATGCTTAAAGTGAAACAATAAAAATGAAATATTCCTTTAAATAATGTGCTGGGGGGGGGGGATCCCTTAGTCTACCTGTAAAAGGGCGCACCTCTGATGTTTAGAACATAGCCAGAGCAAAAATTACATTTCCAAAGGAAAAATTGTCATTTGTTAACACAGCTGTAATGTGTTACCGACTCCCGGCAATATACAGAAACCTTCGGGTCTGGTTAGGATTTTAAAGGGAACCCCGTGCCAAAAATGTAAAAAAAAATTGACATGGGGTCCCCCCTAAAATCAAATCCAGACCATTATCCGAGCATGCAACCTGGCCGCCCAGGATGGGGGGGATGGGACGAGCGAGCAGTCCCCCTCCTCCTGAACCATACCAGGCTACATGCCCTCAACATGGGGAGTATGGTTGCTTTGGGGCAGGGGGGGCTCTGCACCCCCACCCCAAAGCACCTTGTCCCCATGTTGATGGGGACAAGAGCCTGTTCCCCACAAACCTGGGCTGTGGGGGTGTGCGGGCGGGGGGGCTTATCGGAATCTGGAAGCCCCCATTAATAAGGGGGCCTCCAGATCCCGACCGCCCCATGTGAATTAGTATCGTACCCCCACTAATTCACCAAAAGTGTCAAAAAAGAAAAAAACCACAGCAGACAATTAGGGACAAGTCCTTTATTAAAAAATAAAAATAAGTGTCCCCCATTGTAATCCATCATCAATCACGGCGAGCGACAGACCCGAAAACAAGCAAAAAACGAACAGCTCCTGCTCCTTGGGAGGGCTCCCGCCGACTGAGCTCTCTTTGCTTTGATGTTTTATTTATAGTGAAGGGCGGTAACGCAATTGAGGGACCCGCCCCTCTGATGTCACATGACATCAGAAGGGGTGGGGCCACTCGTACGTCACTCGGTGGCCCCGCCCTAGACTATAAATAAACAGTCAAAACAAAGCCAGCGCAGACGGCGGCAGCCCTCACATGGAGGAGCTGTTTGCGTGCAATGCATTATGGGGCACTTTGCGGCAGCGAACGCCCCATAATGTTCAAAATTTGACGAACATTCGACTCGAAACACGGGCCCATCCCTAATTTTAAGAGGAACCCCCACGCCAAAAAAATGGCATAGGGCCCCCCCAAAATCCATACCAGACCCTTATCCAAGCACACAGCCTGGCAGGCCAGGAAAAGGGGTGGGGACGAGCAAGCACCGCCCCCGGACAATACCAGGCCACATGCCCTCAACATGGGGGGGGGGGGGGAGGGTGCTTTGGGGGAGGGGCGCCCCCCACCCCAAAGCACTTTGTCCCCATATTGATGAGGACAAGGGCCTCTGCACGACAACCCTGGCCATTGGTTGTAGGGGGTCTGCAGGCGGGGGGCTTATCAGAATTTTGAAGCCCACTTTAACAAAGGGGCCCCCAGATCCCAGACCCCACTCTATTTGAATGAGTAAAAAAAAAAAAAAAAAAACACTACACAGGTTTTTAAAATATTTAATTAAATCAGCTGTGGCGTCTTCTCCCTCCCTGGCTCTTCTTTCTTCTCAGGGGTCTTCTGTCTTCTGCTGCTGTTGTTCTTCCCATGTTGGCACAACGCAATCTCCCAGACTAATGCCGTCTCCGCACTCTGCATTGACTTATATTGGCATGGGATGGGGCAACGCACTGAAGTCATCTGGAGGCCCCGCTCCCTTATGACATCACCACCCGAGACATGGGAACATGAGAAAATGCCATAGCTGATTTAATAAAATATTTTAAAAACATGTACTGGGTTTATTTTTTTTTAAGGTGAATGGGTGGGGGTACAATATACCCCATACTCATTCACATACGATGGTAGGGGGGCAGGATCTGTTAAAAGGGGCTTCCAGATTCCGATAAACCCCTGCCCGCAGACTCAGACAACCAATTGCCACCAGGGTTGCCGGGAATAGGCCCCTGTCCTCATCAACATGGGGACAAGGTGCTTTGGAGTGGGGGGGGGGGGGCACTGGGCACCCCCC
>BLSH010303923.1:485026-503279 GCA_018402905.1 Glandirana rugosa | reverse complement strand
CATCCGGACATTAAGAATCGAGTTTTGGCACCGACATTTACGTGGGTACACATACTCCGGACAAAAATGCGAATTCTTACCGAGAGGTACAATAAGTTACCGGAGTATGTGTGTGACCGTAAAAACTCGACATTCACCGTATCCGCAAAAATTCGACGTTTGTTTTTAGTTTTTTTTTGGGTCTTGGTCACGCAAGACTTCGATGGCGACCGCGACCGTTTTGTACCGATTTTTGCTGGGGATCCCCTTCAACATACAAGTTGCACCGCAAGTTGGATCATCATGATCCGACTTCTATTCAAATCAATGGGCTCCCATAGGGAACCATTGATTTTGAATAGAGGCAGAGAAATGCCTGATGAGGCTTAACGCTGTGTATACGTTAAGCCATGTTTTGCCAGCGCCAGCGGTAGCTTCAGAACGCACTGGTTCTGGGTTTTTTTTTGATTTTTGTTTGCAGCTTAAAAACGCCTATGCCACTTACAGCTCAAAAATGCCAGTGTGTGTATGAGGCCATTGAATAACATGGAGAGCCATTCTTAAGCGTAAAAACAGGCCTCATACACATGGGTGCATTTACAGCCACGGTTTTGAGCTAAGAATTACAGGCCTACAATATAAAACAATACATTTCCATGCAAAACACTGTACCGCTTTGACAATCAAAATACTGACATAATCATAGCACCAGGGAGGTTAATGTAAAGGAAAACTGCTGAGTCTTTGTCCTGTAGAAGCACGCCACCCTAAGGCTACATTCACATCTCAGCGTATTGCATCACGGGCAGATTTGCCGTGAATCTGCTTGCAATTTGACAGTGAGGATATGTGAATGACAAAATGCGGGATGCATATTTGAGATGCCATTCATTTGAATGACAGCTCAAAACGCGGTGCAGGCCTGCCTCGATTGTCAGGCAATAACACGTGCTACAATCGCGGCAAACACACATCGCGGGCCGCGTGTCGCCCCAAAGTAGCTCCTGAACTATTATTGGGCGGCATGCATCCCACGATTCGCGTTGCCGTGAATGCAGCACGCTCTATCACCCAACAATCGCGGCAGACCCTCACCACGTTGAGCGGTCATTCAAATGAATGGCATCTCAAATATGCGTTCCGCGTTTTGCCATTCACATTGTAACTATGTAACTATAAAACTATTCAGTGGAAGGGAGCACACAAAGACACGGGGCCATTCACTAAGAATAGAGGAAAGGCGGTTTAACCTTAAAATGCGTAGAGGTTTCTTTATGGTAAGAGCGGTGAGAATGTGGAATTCTCTTCCACAAGCAGTGGTCTCTGCCAATAGTGTAGATACATTCAAAAAACTACTAGATGCACACCTAAGGGACCAAAGCATTGAGGGATATACAATGTAATACTGACATGAAAGCACACACATGGGTTGAACTTGATGGACTCAAGTCTTTTTTCAACCTCACTAACGATGTAACATATCAGTGCTGTCAAATCGCAGGTAGATTCGCGGCAAATCTGCCCGTAATTCAATAGATTGAGATGTGAATGCAGCCTTATTGCATTCCTCACTTCACTACACATATCAAGTTACTTCACTTGTGTCTTTTCCGTGTACAAGCTTTTGTCCGTTATTTGTATTGGTGGACTAACAGGCACAGGAGTTGCCTTCTTAAAACAGAAAGTAATTACATAGCCTCAATTCCAGCAAAAAAAAAAAAAAGAAGTCTCTGCTTATGCTTAGCCAGAAGTATACATGGGCAGTAATATAAATAATTTTGCATCAGTGCATCAAGAACTGCTGGTGATAGCATAGATATAGGCATAATTCTACAGAGCCAGTTTTACGAATGTACATTGCATTGCTGGGTTTAAAAGACACAAGCATTTTTGGTATGTTAAAGATCCTTCTGAGTTTTTGTGAGACTCCGGCTACATATGAGATGACTAGATTACATTAAATTATATTTTAGGCAAAGTCCAGTCTGGGGAGCCACAAACTTTCAAAGCACTCCTGAAATATCTCTGTGCTTTGTCTTTACAAGCGGTTTGTGGTTACCATCTCAGCCCAGTGCTGCATAGTTCTTTTACGCCCCAGTTTGTGAGCCAGGAGGTGGCAGGTGTAAAAAAAAAAAAAAAAAAAAAAAAAAAAAAGCAGATATTGGTCGATGAGGGTAAAAATAAAAAAATAAAAATGCAAGTACCAAGCACAATGAGGTTCCAAGCGGATATGTAGATAACCACAGAGTAATGGCAGCTCAAACTACTCATCTGACCAGCCGTGAGACATGAGCACAAAACAAATAAAGCAGCACCCCCAGCCCTGTGGAAGTCAATAGAGCTATAAGCGCAGGAATAAATAAAATCAGATTTCACTTAAAGGGGTTGTCAAGTCCACCCCCCCCCCCCAAAAAAAAACAAAAAAAACCTGCAAAGCAAAGGCATAATGAGCTAGTATGCAGCGCATATTAGCTCATTATGAAATACTTACCTTGGAACAAAGCTGTTGCAGCGGTCTCGGCACACTGATGTGACCGGCGACATGCTGTTTCCAGGTCCGCAGCTCCATCCAATCACAGCGCGGGCTCCAGCACGGCGATTGACAGAGCCACGCCGACGTCACTCCCACACATGCGCACGCGAGCCGTCGTTTACTGTACGTCGACAGAAGAAACGGCACCCTGGGCTACACAGGGAATGTCTCCTAAATCATACTAGTTTAGGAAATATTCCCAGGACCTACAGGTAAGCCTTATTATAGGCTTTCCTGTAGTTTACAGTGGTTGTCATGCGTTAACAACCACTTTAAGACCCCTTTCACACAGGGGTGGCGGGTCCGTTAGCGGTAAAGTAACACTAGTTTTAGCAGCGCTTTACCGCTGTTTCAGCGGCGCTTTTTGGCCACTAGCAAGGTTTTTTAACCCCCAAGGAGGGGTTAAAAACGCCCATGTTTTAAGGCGCTTTGGAAGCACTGCCCATTCATTCCAATGGGCAGGGCGGTTTAGGAGTGGTGTAAGTGGTAAGACTTTTTTTCCTGCAAGCGCACAGCCCCAGTGTGAAAGTACTCGGGCTTTCACAGTGGGGAGGATTGAGGAGCAGTTTTCAGGCACTTTACAGGTGCTATTTTTAGGGCTAAAGCACCTGAAAGCTGCCTCAGTGTGAAAGAGGTCTTAATGTAAATTTAAAAAGCATGACATGCAGGAGTGCCCAGACTGATGCATCAAACATCACCAAGCCAGTGGAGAGGAGAAATACATAATCCCAAATGCTGAAGGATGATTCAGGAGCCTCAGGACAGTGGGAGAAGTGTGTAAATTACAGCCAGCAAGGTCACTGACATCCCTGTGTCCCGGAACCAGACAGGATATCATGCACCTGGCAAAAGAGCGGGCAAACATCAGCTGTGAAATCTTGGAGAGCAGTCAAACCATGGAAGAAAAGCCAGTCACCATGATAACCTGTCTCAGAAGTGTGCCCCTTCATCAGATCATGTCGCACATGATCTGATGAAGGGGGACCACCTGCGAAACAGATTTATCATTTTCTTTTTCTAATCTTGACCCATTCATCATCCACATACCTAACCAAAGTTTTGATGTTTGTTGCTCCTGAAAGCATTCAAGACTCTCTTTTCCTCCTCCTACATGTAGAGATTAGCTTCAATTAAATATACTGTTTGTTCCATAGCACAGCTGTTTTTGTCTATAGACGTTATCCTTACACTTGTAAGAGGTGGTATTGAGACAAAGCTCCAGCAAGGAGTATATTCTGAAAAGCCGGATCTCATTTTAGATGTTTCCATGTAGTCTCATTAACCTCTACAATTGGTATATAAGTGAAAGGGGATATGGCATCTTAGGATATTATTGTCTCTTCAATTCACATACCTTGTTAAATTCTTTCTGAGTATGGTGTGCCATGTTGCTAACTGAATAAAATAAGATATTAGCCAGAGACTTCGCAATGATATTTGTGACAGATTGTATGCTGCAAACAATTGGCCTTAGAGGGGCACCTTCCTTGTGTACTTCAGGAAGTCTGTACAGACGTGACTTAGCTTCCTTGGGATGGAGAGGGTGGTACAAGGTCTGATTAATGGCTTTAACCGTTTTTAGGTGTTTTAAACAGACTAGAACCTTTTTCTTGTAACAGGTAGTAGGGTCCCTCTCTCTACATATGTACATATTGCAGAAATATTTGTAAGCCTGCCCAGGTGGTTACTATAACCTCCTCCATAGCGATAATGGAGGCAAAAATGTAGCCACCCAAAGACAGTGTGTTCTTCACAGGATTACCAGTTGAAGAGGAAAAAAACAAACAAACCTAAGGCAGCCAACTCAGTTAAGGACTGGTACATTACATTTTTTTTTTAGGCTTAGATGTAAAGGTGAATGCTTTGGGGCCCCCTTCTTCACTGGCTTCACTGCACAGTGACCTGGCACAAGCATGCAACTAAGTAGACCGTCTGTTGTGGACATGTGTTCCAAGTCAGTGACTGATTAGTTAACAAAACCCAAGATAATCATGATAGCCAGGGGCGTATCATGAAATTGGTGGGCCCGTGTGCAAGCCCACACCGCACCGATCATCCCCAGCTGTCATCCAGGGAGAGATCATCCATGGGTGCAGTGTGGGTCAGAGCACAGTGGGCCCCCCACCCCTCAGGGCCCGTGTTCAGTGAACACCCTGCACCCATGGATGATACACCACTGATGATAGCCCTTCAATAAAAACACATGTGGAGGAGTGACAAAGATGTGTAGCATTGATTATTAAAAGGAAAATTATTCAATGTTCAGACAAGTTATCAAAGCGGTTTGATCAATAGGTCCTCTCAGACTGGCTGGTGGCTACACCAGCCAGTACCATAGTTGTGAGGTTTTTGCCTGATCCATTAAGATTAAAAGGAGAAGTATGGCCAAAGCTTTTTTTGGCTTCACTTCTCCTGTGGATCACAAAAGTCTAGTTCGTTCTATACTCCTATGATCTGTTTTCAGCCGACAGTAGGCTAAAGCCATCTGTTGGCTGACGTCACGCAGCTGGTCCAGGCTGGAGAAAAGGTCCCAACTTTACAGTCAGATTCCACCCTGGACCGGCAGCTGACTTAGCCTCTCAGTCATTCCTGCCCCCGGCACAGCCACCCAGCGCTCTGGTGAGCGCTAGGAGAGCAGAGAGCCGTTGACTTACAGTAACAAATCTCTGCAATCAGCCTTTCAGTCTTTGACTGCTCAATTCTCAGTGCAGAGGCATATGTTTCTTTTTTCTTTTTCTTCCCTACTCAACATCACAGATAATGACAATGGTTTCCTTTTTTCAGAGTTCGTTATGATGCTGTCATCAAGATAACACTGGCTGAAGTTACAGAAGTCACGCTTCTAATGACACTGAAAGTTCACCATGTAATAGCACTCAATGTTTGTAATAAAAACTCTCTATTTACCAATTAAACAGTTACAAATAAAAAAAAGAATTAAATTAAAAAGGCAAGATCTGATAACGGAAAACAAAAACAACAACAAAAAAAATATATAGTCACAGACATATTAGCTACAGCGGTGGAAAACACTTGAGATGGGTGCAGCTCTCAGTTTAGTCTCTTAGTGAATGAGATACCAAGAGAGGCAAGATCCAGAGCAAGACATTGCCACCTGGTGGCCTACCCCCATGTCATTCTTTAGCGTCCTTAGTGGTTTCCATAGTGTTTTTTCGGCATTCAGTGTGCGATAAGACATCCACAACGTCAATTCACTTATCAAAATAGGGGAGGTAGAAGAACTGGAAACCATGTCGCCCTCTCACAGCACAGTAGATAAATATTACGTGGTACACTGCAAAATTAGGTGAGAAGGTAATATTAAAAAAGTAACAGTTTAAAAAAAATGATACAATAAAAATAACTGCTACAGAAGATATTACGTAACTTATCATCAATGACCATTCTATTTCAGTCTGAAGCAAACCATGGCAAAAATTCTGTATAAAAAGGGAAGTACTTAATGCATTTAACCATTCATTTTTCCTGCTTACCCATGCATCTCCAGAACTCCCACTCTCCATTTTGCAATGTACAGTATACAACCGAGCTGCAGGGAAGCATTTTCCCCTGCTCATAAAAACTAGACGTTCTCTTAAAATAACTATTTAAAATTATATAATTTCCCCAAAATGATATAACTGATAAAATTACATAATTTCCCCAAAGTAGATTATTAAAACATTGGTGAATATATGTTTTATAGACTTTTAAATTCAAGTTTAGATCCACTTAAAGATACTGAGCCACTAGGAAAGCAGAGTAGGGGACCAACAACAATGATCAACATAATTATTCACAAAAATGATGAAGCAAATAAACAAAATTATTATAAAAAGTGTATAGCTGCTGTTGTGAACAACCATGTGTTTAAAAACAAAACAAACCAAAAAACAGCGCTTGCACCTTGGGGCCCCATTCACACCTGAGCGTTTTCAGCTCTTAAAACACTTGTAAAATGCTCATCTCTGTAGCTCCAAAACACCCAACAAGGAAAAAAGGGATTTTATTATAACTTACCGTAAAATCCTTTTCTCCGAGTTCACTGACAGACGCAGCTCTTCAGGACTATGTGGGTTTTATGTCAGTTACTACTAGGAGTTAACTAGGCAGGGAAAGAAAACAGCTGGCCCCTCCCTTGGGGGCCGTCTTCCTTTCCTACATCAAACCCCCCTCCTGAATAGCTCTTCAGTTCGTACAAAAGCCGTAAAAACACAGAGCCCAGAGGGGTGGGTGCTGCGTCTGTCAGTGAACTCGGAGAAAAGGATTTTACGGTAAGTTATAATAAAATCCCTTTTTCTCCTTACGTTCACTGACAGACGCAGCTCTTCATGACTATGTGGGGACGTCCCAAAGCTGTGTCAAAAAGAGGGGTGGGTAAACGCTAACAACTGTACCCAATTGAACCTCTGAAGAGGCGCCAGCCGCGCCTACACTGCCGCCTGTAAAACTTTGCGGCCAAAAGCAGCATCTGAGGATGCGAACACATCAACTTTGAGATAAAAAATAAAAATGACAGATTGGTCACAATGGACCGCAGTTCTTTTCCCAGAAGGGAAGCCAGGTCAACTCCTTGCAACTAGGCATTGAAACTGAAGAGCTATTCAGGAGGGGGGTTTGATGTAGGAAAGGAGGACGGCCCCCAAGGGAGGGGCCAGCTGTTTTCTTTCCCTGCCTAGTTAACTCCTGGTAGTAACGGACATAAAACCCACATAGTCATGAAGAGCTGCGTCTGTCAGTGAACCTAAGGAGAAATCAATAGTTTCACATTTGAGCGTTCTGTCGCCCCAAAGCAAAATTCTTGTTGCTCAAAAAGGTATGAGCTTCTTTTTAGGCAGATTACAAGGGTTTTATTGCTTTTTACATAGGTGACCTTTGGACCTGTACAAAATCGTGGTAAAAATCACACGATTTTCTGACAGAAATAAAACGCTCAGATGTGAATCCAGCCTGAGGTTGGATTCACACCTGGGCGTAGCGTTTTCAGGCACAAAGACACGTTTTTTACCACGATTTTGTACAGGTCAAAAGCTCACCAATGTAAAAAGTAGAAAAATGCCCAAATCAAGCTACAAAAATTACTCCAGAACTTTTTTGAGCTTCAGGCGTTTTGGAGTAGAAATGTGAACCATCTCTATAGAGAATAATTGATTTTTTTCCCCTCCAGCGTTTTGTTGCTTAAGGCAAAACGCTCAGGTGTGAATGGGGCCTCAATCAAATAAAAAAACATGTCCAAAAATAAGCTCTTTGCAATGCTAAGAACGCTCCAATGTAAAGATAGCCAATATTCTTTTGGTGTAGTGGGCTGCTCTGTTTGCATGGTATGTAATGGTGATGGCCGGGACTTCCTGCTCCAGAGAACATCGCATGTAAATGACGAAATGCATACAGGAGGACTTCTGGTTACGTCACTTGCGCTTTGGTGGAATGCATGCTGGGGAACCAGCGGCACTCCGTTTCATTACTGTGAATACCCATTTTAATTTTATATGGTGTAAGTGCAATTTTAGTATAGTTTTTGAGATAATAAAAAATATTCTACACTATGGGAAGCTTCTTCTTTTCTTTCCAATGGCCCAGCCATGTGTGCCCGGTGGCTATGAAAGGACTTAAAGAGGCAAGGTGATACAGGTTGAAAAACAGCATTCCCTGGCATTTTCTTTTGATTTATTGCACAGTGTTGCCAACTTCCATCCTTGGTCCATCAGTGTACCTTATATCAACAAGCAATATTTGACTTTCTTTTTAACACAAGAGGTCAATTCAGTCTGGTGAGTGCGGAGTGGTTCTTTGACACAGTGGAGTGGAGTATGGGACACGTGGGGAGCACGTTTATTGTTACGGTTAATTTTAGGACTTATTTGGACATTTGGTATAAGTATTTGATTTGATTCAAGGTGCAAACAATGTTTTTTGGTTTATTTCGTTTTTAATGATCAACGTCATTTGTAGATCCACATCACATCAGCTGAAACAGACATATGTCATATGATCCACAGAAGCTTGGGTGTCAAAGTCTTTGAAGGCCTTAAATCACATTCATTAAGCTGAACTCAAGGCAAAAAGAAAGAAGCAGCCCTGACCGTGTTACTTCAAAGGACTCTGCCATGAAAGAAGTACTGGGCTGCTATTGCTGGCCTCCTGAAAATGCAGTTTGCCTAGCGGTGTCTGATTTCAGTACTTTTGATTCAGAGATCCAAAACAATCATGCTGTAAATGAGCGTCAGGAAAGAGTTGAAGTTTCTCATCTCTATACTTGCTCTGAGTCACATATTCAGACCGCATCAAAAACAATGTACCAGCATGATAGCCAGGGAAATAGCATTCTCAAAAGTTGGTCAGCAATGGCAATGTGTATATCTCAGGACAGAAATACAAATCCTTTTGGCAAGAAAATTCCCATATATGCAGTTAAACTTTGTTTACTCGCCTTAAGAAACAGAGTTTATCCATCTTGCATGACTTACATAAAGCAACCAAAGAGGACGTCTTACCTCCTGGAATCAGCAGCAGAAATCCAGGTACAAAAAAGATGGCACTGGAGACAGCTGTGAAGTAAGAAGAAGATCTTAAAGGGATACCTGTCAGATTGGCTTCTGCACATCACACCAGAGGCTTCCATAGAGTGATGAAACCTTTCATCTCCTGACAACAGGAAGTGGTGCTAATTCCAAAGCAGACAAACCACTGTGTGTGAAGCCGCACAGGTATGTTTTGATCCAGTACTAGCACTGCTTCCAGGAGCTGAGCTATGGAAGCCTCTGCTGTGTCAGGTAAGCAGCATCAACCCAGCTTTTAGAGTTTAGAAATTTCCATAAAAGCATAAAAGGATTTACTCATTCTACTCTCTGGTCCCTTCAGTAGGCACTTTCTAGACTGGGAATTTTACTTGGCATGGCTTTACTTTAGGGCCAGTTCACACCACATGCAGTCCAGTGCGCTTTTTTCTTGCATCAAAAATGCAAGGAAAGTAGGTTATATGGTTTCCAATGGCATAGTTCACATACTGCTTTCCAGTTCCAGATAAAAAAGGTAAAACATGTTGCATTTTACCTGCACTGGAACGCATCAAAAATGCACTGGACCCTAGTATAGTGAGAAAAACAGGGAAGGAAAAAAAAAAGCACCTGGAATGCACTAGAAAAGCATCAAAAACACACTGGAACGCGTCAAAAATGCGCATGCAGAAACGTATCCGCAACAGATCTGGAGTGCGTTTTTATGGTGTGAACCAGCCCTTAAAGCAAATTTTGCCTAGAGGGATATTCAAACAAACTTTTGGTGAAGGCGAATTTGCTCATTCAGCCCAGCAGACATGATCAAATATCAGCAGTTTTCAGGGTTTTATTTATTAACTAGAGTACATGCATGGAAAATTGTCTAAAAAAGGGAGAATCTCACACTCCAGGAATTTAGTGTTACAAATAAGAGACCCAGATCTAGGTCCCTATGCAGAAATACACAGACCTCTTCGTTATTTAGGGGCTAAGTTACAACCAATCAATGTACATACCTGGCGACGGACTCACTTGTAGTCCTATTCCAACAAAAACGAACACTAAAGAAAAAAAAAAAACGCACGATAATAAAACGATAAGATGTAATGAGAGTAAAGGATGCTTGAGAAGGACAGATGAAAGTTGGCACTCACCCAGTCCCAACAGTAGTAAAAGAAATGATGACACAACAACTTTCTTATTCTTTTGTACAAGGGGATGTCTTGTCCAGCTGCTCAGAAGAAAGAACAAAAAAGAAAAACAATTATGGTCCAATTGCAGTCTAGTGGATAAGCAAGACCTGGTTTAAAACTAATGGAGGACAAAGCAGGTTCTCTTTAATGTTGTGCTTTAATGCCCCTTAGCAGCATACATTATTTTCCTTTGCTCCCTTGCTGTTTTGTTCGGCCACGAGAAGCAGATAAAATACTCAATTTTAGATATGGAAACATAGGGTTGTGCGGGTATGAGTTTTGAGTTTTAAGTGAGATGAGTTGTGCGGGAGGTTATTGGTAGAATAGATTATTATTATCTATGTTTATACGACTGTTGGAAATAATGCTGTGTGAAATGTCATTGTGTTTATAGAAAGACAATAAAAGTACTTATGTTCTATGCAAGTGACTTAGGCCTCATTTACACTGCTGCTGGTAAACGGACGTTTTGAGGCAGTTGGGCGATTTTTTCAGCTGCCCCTGAACTCTCCTCTATGTTATCTTATCAGTACATTTACACAGGGTCGTTTAAGGTCGTTTCCAGGCAGTTGAGTTTAAAGGCTTTTTTTCAGACGCCAGTTCAGAGGCATTTGAAACGCCAAACAGCTTGTAAACGCCGCTAAACGTGGTAACTCGCGTCTAGGACCATTTCGTTTACAGGCATTTCCATTAAAAAAAAAATTCTTAAAAAAAGCTCCTAGACGCAAATGCTGCTAAACACCGCATGTAAAACGTGTCAAAATGGCAGTTTTAGACGTCGGCTACTAGCTGTCAAAATAAATCGTTCAGGGGAGGTTAACATAGCGTCACGTGTATATGGAGCCTCTCTCCTCATCCTCTCATGGTACAGCGTGTGTACTCAATGGTTGGCCCACTCATGTGAGCACAGGAAAAGGCATGTATTTTTACGGTGTAACGTTTAAAAACGAATGAAAAAAAAAAAACCACTATCTATAGAGTTAGTTTATAATCATCATATTTTACCCAATTAGATCTGACAAAAGGTATGCAACAATGGAATCATGTAAAATGAATACACAAAACGTAAAAAAAAACATTGTAAACAAAACACTACACAACCATATTTTAGACAAAAAGGATTATTATTAAAATACACAAACCGATTTAGCCAAAACATTTTATACATTTGTAAGTCAAAGGTAAGGTACTCCATTTCTTCAGCCCCTTTCACACTGGGGCCTCCCGAATGTCAACGGTAAAACGCCTGTTGGATTTTTAACTTTTTTTTGCCATATTGTGCTAAAGGAAAAAATAGTGAAGCAGAAGGAAACAAAAGATTCAAGAGGAAGCCAGGAACAAAGCTGGGAACATTGTAGGGGAAAGTTTGCTAGGGTCTTCCAAAACCGATTATAAGCCAGAAAGTGAACTCCGCTCACCCAATTCTACCTATAGAATAGCTTTCATTGACATTTAAATAAGGGAGGAGAGTTTAGTATTAGCCATTATAAAACACTGAAACCTTTATTAATATCAATAAAAAGACAATATCTTCTCACCATACGACTTTGTAGAATATTATTTGCACACAAAGTAAGCAAAGCAAGAAAGATCAATCTCCATACTAGTGAATGCTGGAGTTTTTTATCCCTTTCTCCGGGATGTCTTTTAATGCGCAGCACATTTCAGACAGATACGCCCAGGAAGAAGTCATTCTGTGACGAAACCGGTAGGCGGGGCTATACTGATGTGTGTGCTGCGCTCGCACGGCCGTGCTATACATATATACAGACTTTGGAACCTTTTTGAATGCGTTGATTTTACTACAAAAATGTGAGTGCTATACCGTTGTTTTTACTGTATAGAAATAAACTACTTTACAGAATTACGCTATTGCCCTGTGCACATTCTTTTTATATTGTCCGGTGGGAACTGTGACCAATACCCATCTCAAGGGAAGAAGGCTGCTGGGATCTCCTCTGATTTTACCAAGGGAGTTTTATACATCCCTAAAACGTGTTTTGGCTGTTCCATTCGTTTGGAAGCCATACCTATCTGGTAAGCGTGCTGATTATCTGGAGGTGGAGGTTCTCAGTAATCACACTATAGAGGAACTGTGTGTTTAACCCCTTCACATCGGGTGTCTTTCTGCAAGACTGTCTGCTGCTGAACTCTCCCTTTTACTGGATTTTGATTTCATTTTCATTATTGGGACTTTTAATAATCATGTTACTTATGCATTGATTGGGACAATAAGATTTGAAGCGCTGCCGCTCAATATGTTTTGTGAGTTTTTAAAGAGAATGTACAGTAGTTTTGTACATATTTTATTAATTGCTGGGCAAGACAAGACTTAGAAATATTTTTTTTTTTTATATTATATATGGTCATTTTTAGTATGCTAAATAGGAAATATTGCATATGAACATTATGTGTCCTTATATCCAGCCAACAGGTACAGCTGTGGGCTCAAAGGAAATCAAACAAAAAGTCAGGGCTATACACCCACAATGTCCAGAAAAATAGATGCTTGCAACAAAAAGAGGATTTACCCAGAAACCTTTCGTGATTAAAAATAAAATAAAATTGCAGTGCTAAATACAGAGTCATGTGACATTATATATAGTCCATAAAAAGTTCATGTGTGTAGAATATGAAATCTTCAGACTTTCCCATTGACTAAAAAGCCCACTCACCTGAACAGGCTGATCAATTAAGTGCTGCAAAAACGCATATATGCAGAGTTTCACGTGACGAGGTAGACACATGGCGTCACACCGTTCCTCTGGAGGTCCCGGTGGCAGCATCAGATGTGAGTGCTGGCATCCTGTTTGTTTTTAATCTAGTTATATTGGATGCTCTCGTTTGTTATCCCTGTACTTTACAAATAAATACTACACCTTATAGTACCTTCCTTTGTTTATTCATGGTGGTGAATGACAGATTTTAACCTGAGCTGTGCCCTCTGAAAAATTGTGGGAGAATATCATTATTACCTGCATCCCCATTCACACAAGCTCTATTGCTGCACAGTTATTTGGCAGCATATATGATGGAGAGTGTGCACTACATGTGGGTGGAGGTGGTGCTTTTGGTCATCACGTTTTATCACAGTTTTCACTGATTTGTCTTGAGTGGCATCACATACACTGGTGTGGATTTCAGTGTGGTATTGTAGCAGCATTACTCTATATAATCTTCTATCCTTCCTACTTCATCCAGAGCTCCAGTTTTTCAGAAGAGGTTTGTGTCATCTGTAAAAACTCTGCATACAGTATCTCACAAAATTGAGTACACCCCTCATTTTTGTAAATATTTTATTATATCTTTTCATGTGACAACACTGAAGAAATGACCCTTTGCTACAACGTAAAGTAGTGAGTGTACAGCTTGTATAACAGTGTAAATTTGCTGTCCCCTCAAAATAACTCAACACACAGCCAATAATGTCTAAACCACTGGCCACAAAACTGAATACACCCCTAAGCGAAAATGTCCAAATTGAGCCCAAAGTGTAACTATTTTTTGTGTGGCTACCATTATTTTCCAACACTGCCTTAACCCTCTTGAGCGTGGAGTTCACCAAAGCTTTAATGTCTAAACTGCTGGCAACAAAAGTGAGTACACCCCTAATTGAAAATGTCCAAATTGGGCCCAATTAGCCATTTTCCCTCCTCGTCATGTGACTCGTTAGTGTTACAAGGTCTCAGGTTTGAATGGGGAGCAGGTGTGTTAAATTTGGTGTAATCACTTTCACGCTCTCATACTGGTCACTGGAAGTTCAACATGGCACCTCATGACACTCTGAGGATCTGAAAAAAAGAATTGTTTCTCTACATAAAGATGGCCTAGGCTATAAGAAGATTGCCAAGACCCTGAAACTGAGCTGCAGCACAGTGGCCAAGACCACACAGCGGTTCAACCTGTCAATGCTCAGACCATACACCGCACACTGCATCATATTGGTCTGCATGGCTGTCATCCAAGAAGAAAAGCCTCTTCTAAAGATGATGCACAAGAAAGCCTGCAAATAGTTTGCTGAAGACAAGCAGACTAAGGACATGATTTACTGGAACAATGTCCTGTGGTCCGAGGAGACGAAGATAAACTTATTTGGCTCAGATGGTGTCAAATATGTGTGGCGGCAACCAGGTGGGGAGTACAAAGACAAGTGTGTCTTGCCTACAGTCAAGCATGGTGGTGGGAGTGTCATAGTCTGTGGCTGCATGAGTGCTGCTGGCACTGGGGAGCTACAGTTCATTGAGGGAACCATGAATGCCAACATGTACTGTGACATACTGAAACAGAGCATGAACCCCTACCTTCCGAGACTGGGCCGCAGGGCAGTATTCCAACATAACGACCCCAAATACACCTCCAAGATGACTACTTCCTTGCTAAAGAAGCTGAGGGTAAAAGGTGATGGACTGGAAAAGCCTGTCGCCAGACCTAAACCCTATTGAGCATCTGTGGGGTATCCTCAAATGGAAGGTGGAGGAGAGCAAGGTCTCCAACATCCACCAGCTCCGTGATGTTGCCATGGAGTAGTGGAAGAGGACTCCAGTGGCAACCTGTGAAGCTCTGGTGAACTCCATGCCCAGGAGGGTTAAGGCAGTGCTGGAAAATAAAGGTGGCCCCACAAAATATTGACACTTTGGGTCCAATTTGGACATTTTCACTTAGGGGTGTACTCACTTTTTTGTGAGATACTGTATATGCGTTTTTGTTGCACTTAATTGAGCAGCCTGTTCCAGTGAGTGTGCTTTTTAGCCATTAGGAAAGTCTGAGGATTTAATATATTCTATACATATGAACTTTTTATTAACTATATATAATTTCACATGACTCCTTATTTAGCGCTGCAACTTTATTTTATTTTTAGAGCCGTGGGCTCCTTTTCACATTTTTCCAGTATCTTGTTAAAGAGGAAATATGCATGTTCTTACACAGAGTAAGCCCTAAACTTGCAAGGAACCTCTAACAATGCTTCACTGTTGCCTGCAGACACTCAGTGTGCTACTCTCCAGCCCTTCACAAGCAAACAGCCTTTTGCTACAGCAAAATATTTACAAATTTTAGGACATGCCTGGAAACAAGGCTAAGCAACTCAATTGTGCACAAAATGTAGGGACTGGGATGCAGGAAAATGGCAGCAGGTGCTCTGAACTGATGAGTTCAAATTTGAAATATTTGATTGTAGAAGGAGGCAGTTTGTTCACTGAAGAACTGGAGAGTGGTATAATAATGAGTGTCTGCAGGCAACAGTAAAGCATGGTGGAGGTTCCTTGCAAGTTTATGGCTGCGTTTCTGCAAACGGAGTTGGAGATTTGGTCAGGATCAATGGTGTCCTCAATGTGCAATACAGACAGATACTTATCCATCATGCTATAGCATCATGGAGGTGTGTGATTGGCCCCAAATCCTGCAGCAAGACAACGACCCAAACATACTGTACAGCGTATGTTATGAAGAACTATCTTCAGTGTAAAGAACAAGGAGACCTGGAAACGATGGTTTGGCACTCAGAGCCTTGATCTCAACATCAAGTCTGTCTGGGATTACATGAAGAAAGAGAAGGATTTGAGGCAGCCTACGTCCACAGAAGATCTGTGGTTAATTCTCCAAGATGTTTGGAACAACCTACTTGCAGAGTTCCTTCAAAATCTATGTGCAAGTGTACCTAGAAGAACTGATGCTGTTTTGAAGGCAAAGGGAGGCTACACCAAATATTGATTTCAATTTCTCTTCTGTTCATTTACTTTTCATTTTGTTAATTGATAAAAATTAAACTAGCTGATTAGCATCAGTACACTGAAAGGAGGTATCAAGAACGATCCTTAAAATCTGAGTGTAAAGTGATTACCTGAAGCACTCTTGGGTGGACAGCTGGGTACTGTTACTAATGGTACTGAATGAGCATTGAGAGCTGTGAGAAGAAAGGGTTGACAACCCCCTGCAAAGAAAAACAAAACAAAAACAATAGACAACTTTATAACTATACTTTAGTATGACAGATGACATAAAACACACACACACACACACACACACACACACACACACACACACACACACACACACACTTTGATTTACAAAATATCTTAAATCAGAGTTTCCATTTTATTGCTCTTCCAACCCAAGATGGCGTCATGGGTGTGCAAATTAAATTAAAAAGTGCCACGTCCTAGAAAATCATAAATTTGAACAGTGATTGAAAGAATGGACTTTATAGGCACCAAGTATTCAAATTGATAATTTTATTGGTTACAAAAAGATTTTATTTACATATAAAAACATATCACTACAATATCCATTCAATACATAGGTTTGTGATTGTGTTGTCTCCATAAAGATGGCCACATCGATCAAGTAAACCAGGCCATGGACGACCTGGTGTGGCCACTTGGTAGATATGAAATTTTAGGCAAAAAGCAGCTCTACATGTTTCGCGAAAGATCGCTTCTTCGGGAGCTTTATAGTTTTTACTACAGCAGGTCATCACATGCACATATATGCAAGTGCCCAATAGGATGCACTAATCTGAAGGACATGAGATTATAACACTGATCGCTAGGCAGGGAGATACAATTGCGCCTATAGTTATAAATGTTGAAAAAAGCCTGGTATCTTTGTGAAAGCTCAAACACAGCAAAGGTGGAGAAAAAGCTTCCTCAAATAAGGGTATATTGTAGGTAGACATGCATCACAATATGATGCCAGAAAGAGTAATATTTAGTAGGAAGTCTTGTAGACACCAGCCTGCCTCTGGTGTGTGTTCTCTACAAGGCTTCCTACCAAATAGTACTCACTGTGTAGTGGTGGAGCCAGGGAGCGGGTAAGGCGGACCCTATGTCTGGCGGCTACCCGCGATTGCTACCGCGCAGTGACCGAACGGGGATTCGCTAATGTAAACAAGCGGATCCTGTTTCTGACAGAGGAGAAGGAGTGTGATTGTATGCTCTCTGTATATGGGAGCAGCGATCACTCTTCTCCCCCAGTCAGCCCAGCCCCCACACAGTTAGTAACACATCCCAGGGAACACAGTTAAAGCGGAGGTCCGGGCTAAAAAAAAAAAAATTAAAAGTCAACAGCTACACATACAGTAGCTGCTGACTTTTAATATTAGGACACTTACCTGTCCTGGAGTCCAGCGATGTCGGCACCCGCCGCCGATCTTCGGATCGGGGGACGGGTGCAGCCGCCTCCATCGCGGGTAAGGGAACCCGGACGTGTAAGCAGTACAGCTTCACGCCGGGCACCTTACTGCGCATGCGCGAGCTCTGCCGCGCTCTGCTACTGGCCAGGCGGCCAGTAGCAGAGCGAGCAGGGAGGAGGGAGCCGGGCTTCTGACGTCAGCGGCCGCGTCCGCCGGCCAGAGCTCCCGGAAGTGTGGAAAAGGACACCTGTCTAAAGACAGATGTCCTCTTCCCCCTCCCCCCCGAAAGGTGCCAAATGTGACACCTGAGGGGGGGAGGAATCCAACCAACGGAAGTTCCACTTTAGGGTGGAACTCCGCTTTAACTCTTTGATCACCCCCCTAGTGTTCACCCCTTCCCTGTCAGTGACATTTATACAGTAATCCGTGCATTTTCATAGCACTGATCGTTGTATAAATGCCAATGGTCCCAAAAAAGTATCAAAAGAGTCCGCCATGTCCGTGGCAATCCCGCAAAAAAAAAAAAAAAAATAATTGCGGATCATGGCCATTACTAGTAAAAAATAAAAACCCCATAAATGAATTCTCATCGTTTGTAAACGCGCCAACTTTTGTGCAAACCAATCAATGCACGCCTATTTTATACGCAATTTTTTTTACCAAAAATATGAGGAAGAATATATATCTGCCAATACTGATGAATATATATCTTTGTTATATCATTTTAGCAAGAAATTTTGTTTTTTTTTTCAAAATTGTTGCTCTTTTTTGTTTATAGCGCAATAAAAGCCGCAGAGCTGATCAAATCCCACCAAAAGAGAGCTCTATTTGTGGGGAGAAAAAAAAAAAAAAAAAAAAAAGGACATCAATTTTGTTTGGGTACAGCATCGCACAACCGTGCAATTGTCAAAAAAAAAAA